>BGPR01018241.1:0-31162 GCA_013235015.1 Araneus ventricosus | reverse complement strand
TTAGTAACATCTTTGGAACGACTTTTTGATTAATGTTGAAGATTGGTGGTGTACCGTTTTCAACTTCAAATATTTTAGTAACATCTTTGGAACGACTTTTTGAATAATGTTGAAGATTGGTGGTGTACCTTTTTTAACTTCAAATATTTTAGTAACATCTTTAGAACTCCTTTCGAAGAAAAATTCAAAAACAATTTTATTTATTTATTTAAGGAAAAACACACTACAGAGAAAACTCCATTTACAGAGTGCTGACAAACACATAAAGAACAAAAGTCACAATGAATAAATAAAAAATATATATATGCCTTAGAAAGCAAAAAGTAGACCACAGAGAATGCATAAAATCATAAAACTTATCAAACGTATATATAATTAAAAACGAAAACACATAATCACAAAACTTTAAGACACACTATGACACCAAAAGCCGTATTATTTTTTTTTTAAAAAATTTAAAGTTCATTTCCAAAAAGCAAGGGTCAAAAACTCAAAACACGCAAACACCGAGTCTAATAAAAAACACACCAGGAGTTTAAAAACGTAAATACACACTTGAGATTTAAAAAATGCAACACTTAAGATAAAAATAAATCAAACACGGCGCCAAAAGACTGGTCGAATACATAAGAACACGGAAAATCAAATAGCATAAAAATCTAAAATGTTGTAGAAAGGCAAAATAAAACATATCGTGTATTTAAAAGATGCAAACATTTCGATGTAAAAGCACCTAGAGACATATTAAAAATGTCAAGTTCATCAGAGAACGTGTTAAAAATTTTATAAAACCTATATAACGAGAACCTGTTAATATAATTAAATTTTGAATCTAAATTTGGAAAGGAACTCTGGTTTCTTAAAAATCTGGCGGGCACAGCGAAATCTATTGAGCTCATTATATCATTGCAATCAATTGAACCATTAATAACTTTGTAAAAGAAAAGAACGCAAGAAACATCTCGTCTGGAGGATAAACTAGGCATATTAAAAGTATTACGTAGGATGGTTTATGGTTTAAAAATAAAGCCATAACTTTTAAGATTCTAAAACAGTCTTCGTTTCTACTCTACGTAAGATAGAACATCTAGATACTGATCATTCTCAAAGACGGAAAACCTCAGCGCTTTTGCGCATGCGCCAGGCGGAGTTATTTTCACCAAAATAGGGATGGAGCGTAAAATGGATAGGGGGATGTTTAGATTTTACTTATCAGCATATAGAAGCACTTTATTTTCATTTATTGATTTGATGTAAAGACTAACTATAAAAATACGCGTAATTGGACGAAGGTGACGACTTAACAAGGAACTTCAGAAAAGTTCATTTTACCTATTGCCGGTCACCCTTTCCGTAGTAAAATCGTCCAGAATTTCTAGTCGCGGGTTTTTTAAGTGAACAGTACAGCACTTTTAATAACGCTCGACAGTAGAAAATAAAAACGGAAGTAATGATAAAACCGGAAAAGAACGATTGATCCTGAATTTTAGGAAAAAATCCCCAAATTTATTGGGAAAAGTATATTTAAATTTCAATCACTTTGAAAGATGTTGCATCTGAGCTATAATTTACAGGAAATATACAGAAAAGAATTAGGACAGAGCTTCGTGAACTGAAAAACGCAAAAAATATTGGTTGTAGAGGGAAATTTACTAATGTTTTGATTACTAGATTTCTAAAAGATTATGGTGTTTCAAATTCCAACGAGGAAAAATTTTTAAATAATTCTTATTTTGTAAAATCCTTTGGATTGCCACGAGGCGTTATTGATATTATAAAACCACCTTATATGGCTTCGTGCGACCAAAATCTCCTTAGTAAATGCTTGTAAAATCTCATTCCATCCAAATGAAATTTTCAATGGAATTTGTGGCCAATCCTACTAAAACAGACGTTTGTTGAGAACCAAAAACTTTGTTCTGATGCTTGTGTTTCTGTTCGGTAGTATGATAAGGATTGTTATCAATGATAAATGAAATTTGTATTGATTCTGAATATTATACTGCACAGAGATTGACAACACTTGATTGGAGATTCGAAACGACATTCAGTACAGAAAGCAAAAAACAACGGAAGAAAAGCATAAGAAAGAAGAGAATTATTTAAATTGTACAGGAGAAAGAAATAACGAATTAATCACAAGAATTTTAACCTGTTTCTTGAATATTTATTTGATTTAATCTTAAAGAAAAAATCCTTTGAAAAAAGAAAATTCCGCTGTAATTGCTCCCCGAAAAACGTAACATTTTCAAAACAATTCTCGAAAATTCTATTAAGTTTAAATAATTCTATAAAATTCTACTAAGTTTAAACAATTCTCTAAAATTCTTTTAAGTTTAAACAATTGTCTAAAATTCCATTAAGTTTAAACAATTCTCTAAAATTCTATTAAGTTTAAACAATTCTCTAAAATTCCAAGAAGTTTAGAAAACATGTGTTACATCCTTTGAGAGTGTAATAGAACGAAAATTCTAAAGATAACTTTATTTAGTGTTGTTTTACAGTCACTTAAAGTTAGAAATATATTGTAATTTTAGCAAAAAGTCATTAACGTCGACTTCAAATGTTTTTAAAACATTTATTTATTAAAATAATTTTTATCTTGGCGTCTGTTACACTTTAAATAGGTTGGAAAGTATATATGAATTAGAAATCAAATATGTCCATTATTTTTTATGTTATGCTGTTTTTCTCAACATCTAAATATTTGATATAATCTCCCCCCAAAAAAAATTTTTTTTTCAAAACTTCATGATGATATGTATACATCTTCTACTATTCGTGACTTTTTAGAACTAGAATGTGTTTTGCGTATCGTTTTAAAAGATTCGTCTCGGAACATATTCGAACATCTTAGAAACAAAATATATAATTTTATTTCCAGTATTCAATGAAATGTGTTGCATTATGCATAAATAAACATTTTTCATGACATTCCTATAGTAGATATTCGAGAAAATGCTTTTACTTCCTTAAAAATAAGCATGTTTTATTTAAAATTACACAGAAATTTGATGAATAAAACAATATAAGAATGGTTTTGAACGGTGACTTTTATCCCCTTCATTCTAAGAAAAAAGAGGAAAAGGGTGATAAACTATATTTTTCTTCCGTTTCCTATAAAAAAAATATTTCTGGAAGATTTTACCTAATACCTATTTTACGAAAGTATCGAAGCGTTCCTAAGATGAGTATGAGTGATTTTCTAAGTTATCCGACTAGTTTAAAATGTCGTTTTTGATAAAATTATCAAAACAATTTTATGACTTAATTTTGTAGCCTGTTTAATCAGATTTTCAATAAAGAGAAAATAGAATCCCAGATTTAATTTTCTGATTTAACTCGTTATTGAATGTATGGGCAATACCGTTTTAAATATTTGTAATAAATATTAAGGTATCCGACTGGTTTAAAATCGTCGTTTTTGATGAAATTATCAAAAAAAATGTGTTACTTAATTTTGTAGCCTGTTTAATCAGCTTCCTAAAACTGTCTCACTTTTTACTCTACGTGAATTACAAATGCAGTTACAGCTGTTTTATTACCGAACTGTAAGCGTTATTTTAAGTTGCATGAAAACTTTAATTGTGTTTTCTGAGAAATTATATTTTTGAGGAAAACCGTCGACCGTAACAATGATTTCTCAAACAGTTATTCAAGTATTGATATGAAATTTTCTGAGATTGTTTTCTGTATTATGCTTGATATTTTTCTGTAAGAACTAAGGTCAATTTTAAAATCAAGTATTATTCTTAGGTGCTTAAATATGAACGAAAAGCATTTTTTATGAAAAATTACCAGTTTAGTAACTATGTTCAGCTATATCTCAAAACTATTTTGAAGTACACGAAATATTTTAGAGCATGACACAGATAACTGTCATAAAAATGTACTCCTACGAGGATTTATGTATATTTAGAATATGATTTTGTCTATGACTGTTAGAGTAGGGCAAATATTTTAGTCATTTTTCTTCAAATTTCTCAGTTTTTTTAAAAAAAATATTATTTTGCAAGCCTAATTTTACAATATTTTCAAAGTTTTAAAACATGTGCAGTTGAAAAATAACATTAAAATATATATATAAGTAATTTTTCAAAAAAATGTCTCCGAACACAGTCGGATACCTTAATCGTCATGAAAGGTGAAACATATTGTTACTCTGTATCTTGCAGAATTTCAACTATTAAATATATCATTTAAAAATTCATTAATCAGCGCTTCAGTTTCCTAATGGCTCATAAATAACAGTCACTAAAGTAATTGTGTTTCAAAAATTGCGATTTGAAATATAAAGACATCGTAAAAATGATGTGTTTTTATGACCAACTGCGTTTCGTTGGAAATTGTAGAATTTCGTAAACTTCGTATTTTGAAATTTATGTTCATTCGTTTGCAGTACAAAATCGATATTCAATAAAGAGAGCAATTGAAAAAGGAGAACGAAGCAATTATCCGCAAGTTATTGAGCTATCTTTTGAAATATTGTATCTCCATAATCATCACATGAATGACCATCAGTCGTCATATTAATGGCAGATAAAACGCTATATACTTTATACATTCAGCCACAACTATAATTATCAGAAACGAAGGATTTCACAATCGAGGAAAGAGCATTATTGTATCGAACCACTGAGCGTCGAAGAATTAACCGTTATTGCGTCGAACCATTGAACGATACACATAGGAGATTTAAATTCGTGATTTTCTCTCGAATATTAGACAAATGGTGATGCAGATGTTCGTGCATTTCCTTTTTATCAAAAGTTAGGAATTCAATAAACGCCTGATTCATTCAGACCAATAAATGATTAAATCAGGCCAATAAATGAATAAATATGATGACCAGATGATTCATTCAGATTGGTCTGAATGACCAGATGATTCATTCAGACCAATAAATGAATAAATAATTCATCCAATAAATGGATCCATTCAGAGATCCATTTTAAGTGAGATAGTATAACTATCTCTGTAATAATAATAATCATTATTATTTTACAACAGTAATCCGATGTTTCATAAATAAATCATTTGTGTTCCCATGATTTCATACAAATTTTAATGAATTTCTTTTGAAAAACAAAACTTATTTAGAGTGTACGTTGAAATAACGTGTGAAAATCTAAAAATTCCAAAAAAAGACGTCTTTCAAAAACATTATTTTCTGTTAAGTTTATTTCAGATTTAATAGTATTAGTACAAAACCTAAATTTTGGAGCATTTTCTTACAAGATTTGTTACCCATTTCTTTCATTTTGAACATATGTTACAGTTAGTGTGAATTGACCGTAACTTATGTTCAAATACAGTAGATGTAAATTGACCATAACATACATCGATTATTATTAATAACTACCGTCTACGGCGATTAGCTTGTTCCCCGGGAATATAACTTCAATTGAATCTCTTATGTTTATTACTTGTTTCCGTAATTATCAATAATGACCGGTAATTATTAATAACAACTGCGTCAGTATGAATAATAACCGATTAATCATATTGATCGTAAAAAATATTTGATAAAAAGAGATGTTATTTAATTTCCAATAAAAATCTGATAATATTTTTTCTTAATTCCCTAAATCGTCCGAAAAATATTCAAGGTAGAACCTATCACTATCTATCGACGAAATTTTTCAGACGTCTAAGAACTAAGTACACACTAAAATGCATAGAGCCATAAATTCATCTCTAATCCTAATACTAATCAGAAAAATTTCATTAAGCATTGATTTAATTAAGTACCCGAATCGCAAGTTTATACTAATTAAGGAATCAGCTGGGCTCACTCCGAAATGCAAATGCAGTTAATTAACAATGATTACTTTTTGTATTTTCGGGTTGAAAGTCCTTTGCAATAGAATGGATTTATGTAAGCGAATTAGCAGGGAATATAAACCTTGCTTCTTATTCATAATACATGTTGATTATTTTAGACTAATTTAGAATATAAATTATTACATTACTATCCATATAATAAATGTTTATAACTAAGCTATTCGCACCACCGGTGTCTTTAGCATCTGCAGGCTATTGGCACCACCATTAGAGACGCATGCGTACTGAGTTACCGGATCCATCATTTGAATCGAAACTGCTTGTAGCTTCGCTTTTAGTAGCTTAGAACAGTAGTTTCGCTTTTTCATTGAATGTTAGGAATCTAGGTTTTTTTTAAATTCCCAAAACGAGAATTTCCGCTGCATGTGTGTTCCGGGAAATTTTTTTAACTAAAAGAACACCAGCGGCTTTGATTTCAGCAAAGCGGGAAAATAGTAGCTTCGCTTTTTCATTGAATGTTAGGAATCTAGGTATTTATTTAAAAAAATTCCAAAAACGAGAATTTCAAACACATGACGCGTGACGCAAACTAGATGTCAATAACAATAACGAATAATTGTAATTAATAAATTAATTTACAAAGAAATCGCATACATGGAAGCTAAACAGAAATCGGTAATAATCCTCGCTAAAACTGAAAATAACAACTCTTGTGAGGTCATCAAGTCATAAAAGCTGTGCGCATGCGCACGCCTTACTGTAATCGTCGTAAAATGCTTATACCAGTGCTGATCGTGCGCATGCGCTAACGTAGGTGGTGCCGATAGCCTCCAGAGTCTAAAAGCACCGACGGTGCGATTAGCCACTGCGAATGTTTATCTACAGGTCCCGGAACTCTACGTACAAACCTAGAGGGGAGGTGAAGAACGTCGACAGGAATCATAATCGCATAGGAAAGCATGATCAGAAAGGGATAGGTGGAGCTGCACGCGACTTCATAAGTTTGACACTTGCGGGTTCCTCATTCTAGACATTGCTCAAAGGCCGATATTCATTCCGTTGGCATTGTTTCAGGAGAGATTTCCAACAACACACGTACCAAATCACCCAATGTTCGTCCATGTACGTCAGAACTTGTCTCAATATGCATTGTTCACATTAACGATGCAGAATATCTGTTGTTTGGACATGAAATGGATGGGCTTGTAGGTCCCGCCGTATGTCACCCATATCACGTAATTTATCTCCTCTTGATGTTTTTGTCGAGATCCTTGACTTCCATTTGTTAAAAAACTTCAGTAGATTCTGACAAGGACCTGGTGGCACGAATCGCCAAGGCTGCAGCTACGATCCGCGAAAAGCCCAGCATCTTTAAGAATGTTCGGCAATCCATGCAGCGTAGATGTAACGCGTGCCCCAACACCAATAGGGTAAGTTTGTACACCTCAGGTGATTCTAGTAACTATTATTGTACTCTTTTTTGGGGGCAATAAAGTGCTTTACACTGATTTCGTATTGTGCTTTATGTCTCTTTCTCACTTGAATGTAGTATATACGACCATCCTTTCCTATGTGATTATAATTCCTAAGGATGTTCTCTACCTCCCCTTCAAGTTTGCATCTGGAGTTCCGGGACACCAGTATAAGCAAGCCTTATTAGATATTAAGAGAGGGCAGAGCTCTGTCTATTTATGATGTCCCTCCCGCTAAACGAAGTATCAACATCAAAAGATATTTTGAGTCGCTCAGAGATTGTTAAAAAGAAACAAACTTAAATTGTTGTTGGTCTTTAAAATTTAGTGAGTTAATTTGAAATAGTAACTAATATGAAGTTGTGCAGACAGTAAATAAATTGAAGTAAAAGATATAAATCAAACGTTTAAAGAGAACCAGTCTTTTGCAGTATGGGCTCATGTTTGGAATTTCGGAGGATGGAAAAATAGATATTGCAACCTTCAGCTTTTTTTTCTTTGTCTCGCCCATCAGTGATTACATTTGCTATCCCACGCTACTGACAAACAAAATAAATGAATATTAGAACACCTTACAGAAATAGAACTACATCCTTCCCTCAGGTAGCCTATGAGGAAAACGCAAGGGAACAATCTTGTTGGTGGAAGGAAAATTCGTTGCGATCCTTAGAAGTAATCTCTGCTGGGGGATACATGTGCTTTTACTAAGATTAACGGTTCATGATTGCTCGCATTTAATGTCGTTTTACACGGAAAAGTACTCCCGCAGGGGAACCGCGAGTACGTGCATGAGAAGACGCTGGAAAAATAAGCGGGTCTCACTTCTCCTGGGTCTAAAATGACGGTGGAAGCGAATTACCTCCTTCCAGTGATAATGCGTACCTCTTACGTGCGGGATCGGGCCGTTGCCGGTGATGGCTACTAGGACTCCGGCATCAATACTCGAGCTATTGCAGCGACTGTCATTCAGTGTCCCCGAGTACTAAGACAGAAAGCGGTGTGAGGTCTCCCTTTCCTCGCTCCCACGACAACAGGGCCACAGAGAGATCCCAGGAGCGGTGAAGAGGAAAAGAAGGACCATAAAACAGGTTGTAAAAACGGCTCCGGTCTTACGGAAACCCAGAGGGGTTCAGGGGAGAATGATAGCGGTATCGTCTGTATGGAACCCACAAGTGGAGCCGACAGAAACGGGCAGTTAAGAATTGACCGTTTCCAATGATAGCCTGGAAAGAAGGCGCACGACTGCGGTTGGATGGTTTGGTCAGTTGGTTGACAAATCACTGAGAATTAATCCTTCGGCCACTCCTCTGGTCTCTGGGGGTAGGGTTTAAGGAAGGAAGATGAGCGGAGAAGAGATAGAGACGATAGCTGAGAAGTAAACACTCGGGGTGCTACTCCGTGTGGTTGGTTTGCGGAATCTGAACTTTGATGAAAACGGGCATTTTATTGACCCCGCGACTGTAGCCAAATCCTTGGCCAGACTAGCTCCTTTGGCGAGCTGTCGAATCGGTGCATCCCTTTGGTGGATCGCTGGACCTTCGTTGTTAAATACCGACTCCGGTATCTCTTACTCATCTTGAGTAACCTTTTAGCCAAACCCTGGCTATAATTACCCTGGCTGGATTATTCCCTGTAGTGGATTACCGCAATTGATTGAGCGTTCGGTAACCTCAATTTCATCTACCGATCCTCAGAGTCTACATAGCTCGTCCTGAGTTGTTACAATTTGCTGAACTCTCATAGTTCGGAAACTTACTATCAGTTGTATCACGAGTAAACTCACCTTTGTAACTTCGACTAAGTCATGTTACGTTCATTATTGACTCTCGCGATACATATCCGGGACTTGTTACTCTTTATTCTTGAATGTACAAATCGTTTGTAAATGTGACCTGTAAATAGGCCATTAATCAAGAAGTTTAATTAAATGTTTATGTGTAATTCTGTGTCTGTTGATCTCTGATCAGACCCCGGTAACACTGGACTAAGACCTTACAGTGGGTAACTCTGTTAGGTTAAAGTACTCGGAAAAGTAAACCAGTCAGAGGTTTAAAACGAAGCTTATACAGAAGGGAGATATTTTTCTCATATGTATATCAAATAGACGCATACATTTATTTTTAAAAACTTTGTATGTATTAATTGAATGTTTTCTACAAAAATAGCTAAGTACTTTTACACTGTATCTCAAAAATACACATTTCTTGATTGTTGAGAAAGTCTACTCGTATCATGGTTATATATTTGCTCAATTTTCAAAATGAAAACGAAAACAAAATTAAGCTGTATTAAATATTTATATTAAATGTGTGGGATTAAATAATTTTATCAGTTTTGCATAAAAAAATCTAAAAATCCCTCAAAATTTTAAAGGGAAATAATTTCAATGATAATGATAATCAATTCCCTGGTGCGTGTCTGTAATCATTCTTAGTTTCAATAACTGTCATTAAATTCTTAGTTGTGATCAAGCAAAGTAAATACAGGTAGAAGGTTGCGGTATTGAGAGAATAACACACGGAAAATGCTGATGACTTTTTCTTTTCTTCCGCGTCTGTTTTCTTTCATTTTGCCAGTCAGAGCCAGTAACAAACGCAGGTTTGTCTGAGGGGAATGATGGTTCGTAGCCATCCATTCATTGCAACTCGAGCAGGTCAGGCGAATCTCAGGAGGTCTAAACGGAACATTCAGGAGAGCGATTGATCTCCGGCTTCGAAATCGACGCCCAAACCAACGATTGGTTAGTTCTTCTGAATTGCAGAAAGAACTACTCTATACAGATAAGGTGTTTTATCAACGTCTTCTACTCAAGTAGAATGAATCACAATAGCTAATGTGGGCGTATTCTTAATAGGTATTATTATTTTTGCATTAATCTCTTGATAAACGCGAAGCAAAAAAGATCAAAGCCTTCTTTGAAATATATGCAATTAAATCGTCAATATCATATACTCAAAAGTAGACAGTAATCCTCATCCGCAATTATACAAATGTTTATTTTGGTTTTAAATTATTTGTTCACTTTTTTTTTCTTTTGCTTTTTAGAAATAATTCGTTTAAGTATAATAAAAATTGATAAAATTCCGTTATGTTGCATCTAAAATAAAGTGATGCATGACGGCATGATTAATAAAGGAAAGTGAAAAACAACTTACACCTATTAGAGAAAAGAAGTAATGAATTAGTTTGTTTTACTGTAGTACTGTATGCTGGTGTTAATTTTAAACATTATATATAAACTTCGTAGGTTGTACTTGCATAGCATTACGAAGTAATTTTCATATGGCTACTAATTGAAAGTTGAAATTGTGATGTGAATGTTACAGGGCAAATTTTATTTTTAATTTTCAACTAATGTTGTGAAAACCCATATAAATAAATGTTAGGTATCCAGAAAAATTATGCGATAATTTTATATTAGAATTTACTTTTTATGAAGATTAATTAATCAAACGGTTTAATTATTTTATTTAAATTCCTTTACTACAAATCTTTCCTCTTCGTGTTAAAATAGTCGTAAGTAAGTTGAACAATCAATGAATGTGTCAGTAAGTAATTTTCTAAATCAATAATGAAAACATTCAAAGCAAGTTTGAAGAACGTGCAAATGGAATTGATGGAAAATTTATATAAGCGGTGTGACGGGATAATATTTCTTGTTCCATTTCCCATTTTTTTTCCAAATGTGACATTTTAATTGTTTAAATAACTGTTTAAAAATAATGAAGAGCTTGTAAAAGAATACAACAGCATTCAGCTACAGCGAAGAATGCTTTATTTATTTCTATGTCCCTTAACTTTCAAAAGAAATATCATTATAATTATTTTTCTCTTCAAAAACCAGTCTGAGAAGTTTTACATTTTGATATTCTTTTAATTTGTAAGATCTTTGATATTTTTACGGCATTTTTCACTAAACAAAAGACTTTACGATCTCTATAAAAAAATTACATTTCAGGAGTATTCTGAAGCGTAAACAATTCAAATTGTATTTTGAAAACAAATTACTAATTCTTCAAATTGAGAGCTAATAGCGGGGGAGTTTGTACACTGTACGAAGTCTGATTATGAAATTTTCAATATTTTCCCTAAACTAGTAGTTCGGTGAAAAGCAAATCTCGCATCCAAAAAAAAGAATCTAATATTTCTTGTTCATTGCAGCCTATATTTGTTTACCATTTTTTAAAATGTAAATTAATTACGATAGTCTTTGCTTTTAACAGTAGTCACAAAACTAAAATTAAATGTCTGATTTTTTCAGTATTAACAAACATTTTTAATATATCCTGAAAACTAGCGATATAATTTTGAATAATTCAGAATGCTAATAAAATGCATATATGCCTATTTTAAATAAGATTTTCGAGAATCTGCGCAGGCAAGTAGTTTGATTTTTCCTTGTACTTCTAAATTTTTACATTACCTCAATGATGTATTTTTTAAAACAAAATTCGAGGAAATAAGTGAATGTTTGAAAAAAGTCCGGAAACACAGGATTTGAAATAGTCTAAAATGCGAAACACAATCATCCCTGGCTGAACACTGAATGAAATGGAACCACTGAAACAGCCATCGTCTTAAAACGAAACCAAAACATAAAAATCCCTACACATATAAGTGACTTAAATGAGCATTCAAGCAGAATTCGAAAACAGAGAACAGCGCGTTTGATCTTGAGTGCGTATCAAAACCGTTTCAGGCAAACGGTTGAAATGTCAAACGGTCGAAATAAAATGGGATATCGTTCCACTATGTCAACTAATTTACTCTTTGAACTCGGTTAGAGTGAGAATTCAAGTGCCTGAAAAACTGGAGTAAATTTTCATTCATGAAATCAGAATGAAATCCTCCCTTTCTATACAGAAATTCCATTAGGACGACACCCTCGGTTGCACAATAAATTATCGACAAAGAAAAGAACTAATTTTCTGCCGTAAAATTCACCCAGGTGCCCAAAACCGCCCGAGTCCGGCATGTGTCGAATGAGGCGGTTTGAGGCGGGTTAGGTCTCAAAGGGTTAAAGAGTTTATGAATTGTGGCAAACAGTGGAATAAAATTTGGGACATTTCCTTTATTCTGTACTAAGTTAAGTTTCCAACAACTATGTAAATTTGCAGTCAAAGTTAATAATGTACTCAAAATGAGTTTTGAAATATTTGTGAAAATTATTTTTCAATTAAGTTTTGTTATTACAAATATCACATTAAATGCTTTTGATTACTTGCTCATATTTTTTATTATTATTAATGTAAGAAATTTCGTATTCCTTTCATTTACATTAGGAAACTTGATTAAATAACAAAATACATATTTGCAATTTCAGAAGTATATATATATATATACATATTTTTGCAATTTTAAGAGAAATTATTTGTTTTATGTATGCATAAAGAGACCATGCTCCTAATTCGGGACTAATGTGATATTATCATCAACAATAAGATCTGGATCTAATGAATCGAAGCGTCTTAGTTTTTCTCCGTCAATCTTCATATTTGAAGATGATTCTAAAGAATCTAAACAATGGAAAAGCTTTCTGTTAAGTGCAGTTAACAGATAGAGCGATCTTTTATAGTATTTTCCTGACTATATTTGGTATTAGATGTCTAACAAAATAATCCAGTTAACCAAACTTTTACTGAAAACTCACACAATTATTCACCTAGTATGCATAGAATTCCATATTGGTTATAGTGAGAAAGAATCTAGCTAATAGCTCCGCCACAGAAAGTATCTGAATTCACCATCCTGCCCCATTCCTTCCTTTACCAGAGAACTGTTGCAACTTTCCATCAATGGATTACAAAAGGTGCAACAAGAAGAAAAAATCACCACTTACTTCGAAAAGATTGTCGAAAACCCGATGGCAGAGATGTGAAATCATGCTCACCACAGGACGTACTCCTTCTTCCACAAACTCAGGCAGTTTAACATGAGCACAACAGACATGTGTGAATGTAGAGGAAGCCTTTGATTTGTGTGGAATAATTTGGTGGAAGAATGTTTTCGATAATATCCTCTGTGGGGCGAAGATTCGATTGCTTATAAGATTCATATGCTACTCCGCAGCGACGTCAGTATCTGAGGCACTTTCTCCAACTCATTGACCACCTATACCAAGCAGGCACTAAAAGACCAACTGACTACACACTAGAAAATCGATGAGATCAGTTTATAAAATTACAATTAAATGTCTGCTTTTATCAGTATAAACAAAATTAAAATTAAGTATTTGCTGTTATTAGTATTAACAAATTGCAAGTAAGTATGTCGACAATAACAAATTGAAGGGACTCGGTGGCCTAGAGGTAGGGTATCGGCTTCGAAGCCGGAGGGATCCAGGCTTGAAACCAGATTCCGCTGAAGAATAGCCTTGTTATGGCGCCTGTTGCACGCCAAATCATACCTGGAGGCTTTCGTCATTTGATCGCGGTTCAAAATTACGAGGTCCGTCCCAAAATAAACCTCGTGTTGCTTCGAAAGTGTAATGAAGCTAAACTAAGCAATACCAAAATTATTCAAATGTTTTAATGGTACCAAACTCGCCATTGACTCACAAACACATCGAAATCATTAAACAGCCACCACTTTGAAAAGGTATGAAAAAAATTCTGACATTCATGTCATTTTTTATGACCTCAAGGAACCTCCATGCCAAATTCAAAGAAAATCGAACAAAGTATCTGGTGGTGACTGCGTAAGAAACAAATTTACAGACAGACGAAATGTTAAACTGAGTTGAGACAGAGATCACTTTGATCTGTCAACTATCATAAACTTAACAGCAGTAAAAACACCTGAAGATGGAAGAAGTATCTTGATGAAATAATGAAATTATTATTTATCATAGCATTATAAAAATTGTGATAAATACTCAAAAAACGTTACACAAATAACAGATAATCTTCTTCAAATTATAATACCATGAACCGTTTCCTGAAAAGCTTTCACCGAAAGATAAAAAAAAAATATTAGAAGGAACGAAAGAGGAATAAACAACTATAAGCATGAAAAATTATGATTTTCTATCTCTCTCTCCCTCTCTTTGAATGCGAATTATTTACACAAATCTTGGTTTTCATCAGTATAAACAAACTGATATTTGGATATCTGCTTCATCCGTATTTAGAAAATTAATGTCTGTTTTTATCGTATTATTAATATTAAAATTAATTGTTTGTTTCTACCAGTATTTACAAAAACCTTCACCAAAATGATTCAAATGTTTTCATGGTACCAAACTCGCCATGGACTCGCCAAAACGTCAAAATCAGTTAATCGACAACCCTCTTAAAACGAATTCCAAAAATAAAAATCCTTACATATACATCCTTTTTTGATACAACAAGGAATATTCCTGCCAAATTTCAAGAAAATCGAAGAACGCGTTTGAGCGTGATTCCGTAACAAACATAATTACAGACAAACAAAATGCTGAAAGGCTGAGTTAACCCTCCTAGTGTCAGGCCAGAGATATCTGAGTGAACTTTTTTCCGTTCATAACGGCAGACCCGAGACTGTCTCGGGAAAGAAAAGTTCCATATAAGTGTCAGACCCGAGATTTTCCTTCTACAAGTTTTCCTCTTTCCCCAGGCGTCACGCGGCGACATAATGAGAGGGAGTGTCTGTGGTTAGCGGAGGGTCAGTTTGACCAACTTTTCTGAGAATACTCAAAGAAGGGTCTTCTAACAAAGGATACTGTCACAAAGAATTGACGTTAGAAGTCATCTGTCACTGCTGAACGATAACAAGTCTAATAGACCCCCTACGGCGCGAAAATGACCACAAAAGGGGGTTGAAATTCTTTTGTCCAAAACCTCGCAACTTGAAGAATAACCTTCTCTTTTAACGTGACAAATTCGTTAAATTTAGCAATCTGAAAGTCTAACGGCTGGAGGGTTAAAACGGAGACCTCGCTACGCTCGCTCAATTGTCGCCAGGCATTTTCCCCATCACTTGGACTCTTCCACGATTTTCTCGTAATCTAATTTCTGTTCGTTGTATTACTACACTATTTACTCGATATTTAGTATTTGGTATGGTAGTTGTTTTGCTTGTGTGTTTTCTTTTGCTACTTCGGTTCTAAAATTTAGTACAAACTATAACTCTTATTTGAAAATTATGCTAATAAAAATTTTTTCTCTCCGTAAAAATTTTTTAAAAAAGTAACTTTCTTTTAAAGAGAGCACATACACACATTTATATGTCACTCCATTTAGGATCTTACATGTTTCTTCCTACGTTCAATAGATCTAACATTCCATACTTTATAAACATCCATAACTCATTCAGTTCAAATAATCATCCAAGAGCGCAGACTGGGAAATGTGAAATGAATAAATTTTAATACTTACCTCTTTTCGAAATGTCTCCAAGGACAGATGCAAAAAGGAACAAAAATTTATGAATGAAATAAAAATTACCCTTCTGCACATTCTTGCTTTCAGTACATTAGTCCAAAAATTTCTAAATACACACGCAAATTTGAGTGAAGCCTGTTAAACAACATATAATCATAAAAAAGTTTTTTAGCCTTTAGGATATTATTTTCGGAAATAATATTATGAAGGATATTCCTATGATTAGGTAACACGTAATAACAAATTTTTATGATTAAAAAAGCACCAGAGAAGAAAAATAATACTTTCCGATGAACTTATCGATGATTATTCTATTTCTCCCATTTTTAATTCACTTTACAAGTATTTGCATTTGCTAAATAGATTTTTGAAGCGAACATTTGAAAGATTTTAATAACGGGAAGTAAAATAGCAATTTAAAGAAAGCAAGAGGTTCTGTTTAATAACAATAATAGGAAAAGGAAGAGGAAAACACGCATTTTGGATGAATTAAATAATTCAGATTCAAAGTTTGATTCAAGATCTTCTTTTGTGCCGCGTCTATCTTCAGTTTTTTCAAAAGAAAATGAAAGAACTCTATCCGTCCAGCGATTCTTAACAAATAAACGAGGTTATTATCATTCAATTGTGTGCTTCATAAGCATTTATTACGCTTAAAAGCACAAAAGAAACCCGAATTAAATTTTAATAAAGAACATTTCATGCATCCTTTGTTATCTATTTAAAGAAAATATTGAAGTTATTTCTTATACGATTGCAAACGAAAAATATAGCCATTGAAGAATGAATTTAGTTCCAAAGAGAGTAAATTACGATTACGATTTCTTGCTTACTTCATCAAAATTGTATCCACCTGTAAAATTCATTTTAAAGAATAAAATGGTGATTCATTTTTTCTTTATTGTTAACTAGATAATTTTTTATTATTGATGAACGAATTAAATTATTTAGAGATTAATCTCTGAATTAATTGTATTACCGGATTCCTACCAAAAATGTATAATTTGTAAATAGAACGTTACATTTTAAAAATACCATAGTGCTCTTTTATTTAAAGAACAGATTGTTATCTTGGGTAATAAGAATCACGTTCCAAAAAATGCGGGTTTTTTCACGTTATTTTCTCGTGAATCAAAGATTCATTATTTTAATAAAACTTAATTTCTCTTAATTTAAATATGTTTGAAAAAAATGCAATTTCCAAAGAAAGATTTTATGTTCTGAGAATGTAAAATCCTTCAGAACATAAATAAAAATTTAACATTATGCGGATTTCATACTAAAAATATCAATTGAAATAGTTTTGTATGAATTCACATTTTTCAATACAATGCTATAAATATATACAAAATAATTTATAGGTTTTTGAAAGAAATATTCAGACAAAAGTTTTAAGAATCGATCGATTCATCACTAAAGGAATTTTAATTTAAGATTTATCGAACAATATTTATCAGCATGGTGATCCAGATGTCAGAAATTTTTAATAAAATAAGTTTCAAACGAATAAATGTAGAAATTTGCCATTAGTAGAACTGATAGAAATGTAACTGGCTTTTCATTGTCTCGAACTCAGAATTTCTTGCTGGCATAATACAGCATTTAATAATACATAATTTAAGCTGCCAAATGAATCAGCAATTGTTGGAGAAATTGAGTTTTTAGGATAAGACGCTAGGCTGAGTTCAAACATTTCGACTGCGCCTTTGTCCATTTCTGGGCGCATCTCTCAGAAGACAATCTGCATTTTTTCGCGCTTCAAAGAACACGAAAGGTATGACAAAACATGACAAACATAGAGGAATATTATTAATCCGGGTCTATTAATGAATGGAGGACGACACCCTTAACATTTACAAACCATTTCTCTAACGTCTCATTTTACATAAAACATTACTCCATCACCACAAAGCCATCTAGTGGATTAGATCGTATACCGTGCTTTCAATGTTTCCTAATATCATGGCAAAACTAATCCGTCTTTCTGTGCAAACCATATTTTTTAATTTTCATTCGGTTACAAGTTATTTTTAAAGCTTTTCCTGATTTCTGAATTTTTTTATTCACATTTTATGTATGTACATATTTTTTCTTCAACTGCGCGCAATTTTTGTTGGTTTTAATTCAGATTTTTTCGAGACCAAAAAATTAACTACAGTAATATATTCCATTAAAATTCGAAGATTGCGTTTAAGCCAAAAATCTAATTTAAATTTTAAGATGACTGTAATTCTTTTGATATTCTGTATATTTTGTATATTTCTCCATGATTTCTTGATATGAAAGCAGAGGAGGAATTTCAGAAATATGCTAAACATAGCGCAAATTTTTAGACAATATCAGGAATTATAATCTGGAAATGATTCATTTTTCTAAATAGAACATTTCAAATACCACATCTTGCGATTGCTGACTATTTCTCTAGTTTAATATGAAGCAATCCCACACCGGGGCGTAGATGAGAAGTTGCCAGATAATAAAACTGTTTCTAGCTTTCCTAGTGGGAATAGTAATGACTCGGGTTTAAGTTGCATCTACTCCGATGACAGATGGTGATAGTGATTAAGAATCCACTTTCAAATCTCGCATTAAAATCACGGCGACTATAATTCATATTACTCCATATGTTACGGCTGGGAGGGGAAACTCGACTTGTCATTCCCCAGTAACGCAAAGATATTGTACAATATTTTGCAATATTGAACAATATTGTACGATATTGAACAATATTCGCAATATTGTATAATATTGCACAATATCATATAATATTATATAATATCGAACAATATTGTACAATATCGGGTCACATGTTGTGCTATCTGCGTTATTACGATGTGATTTCGGAATAATTATTCATGTCATTTCATAATGAGTGAAAGGCTTTTTTCAATGCTAATAATTGTTTTCTTTTCTTTTCAATGTGTAAGATCATTGGCTCAGGTGATTTCATGAAATGTTTTTTTATGAATATATAAGATATCAATTTAACATAGGTGCATTTCTCATTCTTAGACACAAATCCTCTTACGATGCTAATAATCAAAATATTCGAGAAATGCAAAAAAATTAAAATTAGGATCAACTATTCCCCTATAGCCGCCAAAAAATACCTGCACATTCAATGAGCAGAATGGTCTTTCAGATATACTGTACCAGCATGAGTAATAATGAAATTTGGCTCTAATTTTCATGCTTTTCATCAACTAAATCTGAATTTATTATTAGTTCTGACTGTAGCGTTTTCAAAATTGACCATAATCCAAGATAAAGATTTCAAAACTTTAAGAAGCACTACATAAAGAGCATTTTGACTTACAATTTCATTGTTTGAAATCAGTACCTAAAAATATTTATTTTATAGAGGGGAAACAAGAAAATCATAAACATCGAGTGCGCAGTTTGTTACCCCTCCGCCATTAACTCATAATAGGGCGGATCGATCATCTCACTGTTGTGAAAACTCAATTTGAAACTTTCCGTTTTAGAGCGATCTTCATAAAGAGCATTTTGACTTACAATTTCATTGTTTGAAATCAGTACTTAAAAATATTTATTTTATAAAAGGGAAGCAAGAAAATCATAAACATCCAGTGAGGAGTTTGTTACCCCTCCGCCGTTAACTCATAATAGGACGGATCGATCATCTTACTGTTGTGAAAACTCAATTTGAAACTTTCCGTTTTAGAGCGATCTTCATAAAGAGCATTTTGACTTACAATTTCATTGTTTGAAATCAGTACTTAAAAATATTTATTTTATAGAAGGGAAGCAAGAAAATCATAAACATCCAGTGAGGAGTTTGTTACCCCTCCTCCATTAACTCATAATAGGACGGATCGATCATCTCACTGTTGTGAAAACTCAATTTGAAACTTTCCGTTTTAGAGCGATCTTCAAAATGTTCAGAAAATGCCCCATTTTATGGAGACCGTAAACTTTTCTTCTCCCGGAAAATGCCGTAAAAATGTGAAAGCTCTTAAAAGTGGAGAATATAAGAATTCAAAACTTCTCGAAAACTTTGCTTCCTTACTTATTTTAGAAGGGAAGATGAATTAGGATCTTTTTGCTAAAAGATAAAGGAATTGCGCAGCTTTGGATAAAACTGAAATCTTAAAATCATGTTGTTAAGTTTGCAGTTTTAGAAGTACTCTAAGCATTTACGCACCACTTGTGCTATATTTTTATGAAAGAAGGAATAAATCAAGCAAGATATTAGAATGTATCTTGCTCTGTTTTACGTTCTTCATTTTAAAGTTGAATATATTTATGTTATGAAATCTGATGAACTGAGGAGAAGGTATTTTTTACTGCATTCCTGCATTTGTGATTTTTTATAACCGAATAGATTATAAAAAGCAAAGATCTCAATACAACGAAATTTTTCAAATAATAGAATGTCTTAATGTTTACATTTCCAGTTTTCTATAGTAATTTCGTCTTGTATTATTTTATCTCTCCTATACTTTCTGTTCTCTACAGTCATCAGATTGAAGCTTCCATTTGCTCCAGATTCCCTAATTTAAACAGTATTTTTGAAGAATAGTGCTAAATAAGATTTTTTATCTCATTTCACAACTCATAATTACCGGCCTATTCATAAAAGTGTAAGATAGGAAATGACAAAAGTATATTTTATTAGAAGTCTTTGGAATTTCAATAAAGTAATGCTGAAAATTATCGTGTTTCTTTATTAAATATTCATCACAAAGTTTCTAAGCCGACATGTGTTTCCAAGAAATGTTATTTCAGAAACAACTATTTGGTTGTGGAATTCATACTATTAATGTAATGTCTAGCGTTTAAACAATGAGAAAACGTCTGGATTTAGTTAAAAAGGAATTCCTTATGTGAAAATATAATTTCCTAATAGCAAACAACAGCAATTTTTTCATCACATCATTAGATCATGTTCAAAGTGAATTAAATTATTCAGATGAAATGAAACAAGTACAAATATATTGCCTTATTTATTTAAGGAGTTTCTTTATAAATAACACACTTTATTTTTACCCACTAATTAAGATGAGATTACTCTTTTCTTTCGCTACTATGAAGACTTTCTTGAATATTTATTGTCAAATATATTTCACAGTTTTAGCACAGATGCCAAAAATATTCTCTTAAGGCAAAATGCCAAGTAAAATGTTGACTGCAGTTGTTAAAATAAAATCACTAATCTCAATAATACTTCAACAGAAACATTATCGTTCCGACTACAGAATGATCTTCAGTTGAAGTGCATTTTTGATGAATGTTTGAGCTGGCAAACCTTTTAAATGAAAACTATCCATCTTCCTGTATGATCTAAAATGTGTCGGGAATGATTTATAGTTCTTTGGTCCCAAAATAAATATCCACGTCCAGATCTTACCCAGAATTCCTAAGGATGGAACGTCAGGACCGGTTGTTTTATTGTCGTTTTCAAAGGAGATTCGGTTCTTTCCTAGTGGACAGTAGTCCGAATTTCTCATTTAAGAAGTGGGAAGGAATAGTTTGAAGGAAATAAGAAATCTCGGCATCTGTAAAAATTCAACCGGAATTGAATTAGTCGTGATTTAGAGAAATCTGATTTTAAATAATTTAACCGAATGTTCTCATGCACATCATGAAAATTAAAAGAGAAGACGCATTATAAATTTAATTTGCAGAAATTTGCTTTAACCAAGTGCTGTAAAAAATTACCTTTTTATCTGAATACTATATTATTATATTCTTTTTCAGTGCTCTTTTAAACAGAAGAATGCTTTTTTGTATAGATATTTTGTAATGAAATATACGTTTCGGAGATCAAAGAGATTACAAGATTTTATCGACTAGAAAGAGAAAATTCCTATGAGAATATATATTTGTAAACAAGTTAATAGAAAAAGATATTTGTGTGTGTATACAAGTTAATAGATAAGACCACAGGAAGGAATAAATTTTGACTTTTTGTCATTCCTTTCTACAGAAAATTTTGTTCTTTTTGAACTAAAAATGGCGTGTGTTTTCTGATGAGTGCGCCATTTTAGTTCCTTTCCATTTTGAATAATTTCTATTTAAAGTGTTCTAAGTATTAGAGAATCTTTGGTTTTTTATTCTATAGTTTTTGTTGTATTATCTTTAAAAAAAATTCTGTTGAAGCAATTACTTTTTGCTGCTGCGTTTGCGCGCAAAAACGTTTATTGTTTTCAATATTTTTCATCATTATTATATTATTATTGTTTATTTTTTGTTTCTTTTAATTTATTTTCCTTTTAATATAAATTTTTATTATTAATTATAGGAAAAGGATATAGTACATTTCATTATTATTCCTATTACCTTCCCTGCTCACCGAAGAAAACCTCAATCACAGAAATGAATAAATCTCTACCAGAAGGAAATGATATAATTAGCAGCACTTGAACTTCTCTATCCTGATCCATTAGTCTTAACTGCTATATAAAACAGCAAGAATCACACAGCATTCGGTATCCAGAACAATTGCTGATTAATTATAGAGATTTGTTTTTCATGAATCGAAGCCGTGGCATACGGTCCAGCCCATATAATTGGAATAGTTTTTCCTACCCAATGAAAGTTTCGAAAAGAAAAGCAAATCGGAGAACAAAACCAATCGGTGATTTGGGCTTAGATCTCGAATAGGGAGATCAGTCACTTCTTCTTTCTTCTGAATGCCTCTTTCAAACCTCCCAAGTTACTTTTGGTGTTTTCGAATTCACTATTAATGGATGGCTATTAATCAATCAAAGCCAGGAGACCACCTTACTAATTGTTGCAGGCGGACATCATGTACAACGGAAGAAAACAGGTTTGGATAAAAAAAATAACACATTTGCCTTTTCTATGTGTTCTTTGTTAATTTATTTGCCGGATCCTTTTTCAGAATTTTCTGACTGATCTTTGAGACTAAATATGAATGCAGAATCCCTTCAAAAATTGGTTATTGTGAAGTATTGTATGTATAATGCCTTTTTTCTTTAAAAGTTTGAATTTTTTCTCAGTTTAACAAAATACCCTGACAAAAATCTTTAATTTATTTCCAGTCTTTAATTCAAATTTAAGTTTTATTACAATGCGCAGAAATAAAACTACATTTGTAGGTTTTCTCAGAAAGTAAGAAATACTGTTAGCATCTAGATTTAATGATATTATTTAAAGAATTAAATTATTATTAGTATGAAATTAATAATAATTGTTAGCATTAGAAGGCTGAGAAACAACCTCAAACTTCGGTTGCTTTAAGGTTGAATGTTAATTTTTCGTGATCAAAGATCTGACTTTCCTGAATGTTCCTAATAGAGCAATGAAAATCTCTCTGTGTGTGTGATTATTTTCGACTCCAACAAACGGTGGTTATCGTTCTTTCGCTCCGTGTACACACCACTATATAACAGTCGTATCCGTCGAAGCATATTTTAAAAGTCTGCTCGAAGTTTCTGTGTGAACAATTTATTTTTCCTAACAACTTTTATTGCTTAGTCAAATTATGGCCTTTAAATACCAAGTCTGTTGATTCGAGATCCGTTAAGACGACGATTGACTGTACAGTGCAACCCCTGTTAATCAGGCTAAAGGGGGGGGGCGTTTAGGATAACGATTTTGTTGGTTAAACTATGAACATTTATTGCTATTTTGTATCTAATTACAGTTTGCAATTCTGAAATTCTTTGAATGTAAAACGAATTCAAAACTCTCTTTGTAGGCTGCACTTATGTTCTTTATGAAAGTTAACCCTCCGTCGGGTGCAATGCGCCTGATAGACACAGGTAAACAATGTCACAATTAGCATTGGCAATACCCATTAATTTAATTTTAGCACTCTAAAATTAATCAATTACCTTCTTGAGGAGGCTTAAAAGAAAAAGTGGGGATAATAATATAGGATATTACCGATAAGCATAATTTAATCGTCGTGTAAATAAGATTGTCAGAGTTGATTATTATTTGCGATAGATGGAGCCAAGAGTCCTGCTCATGATACGTCATGAACAGCGCCCTCTTTTTCCCCACAAAACCAGCGAGCACGCTCAAAAAAGAGAGGCACAGGCATACCGGCAACTATCTCTCGTAATCCCTCTTATACTAGAATGTAGGCTATTCTGCTTCGGCGCAGTTAAGTCACCTGATCATCTTGTCACGGTAGCCATATCCCATTTAACTTTTTGTTCTGGCTATCACTAATACAGTTAATTACTTTTAACCCATTAACGTCTATCTCAATAGTAATCTAGATCCATTAAATATGACTTCATGTCAATCATTAAACTCTTTGTTATCTTTCCTTTGCGCATATTTCCCCCCTAAAATTCTCCCTCTAGTTCTTAAATAAATGTTCTATATTTAAGTTGAAGTCTCTTCGTTTATTTCATGTAATATTTTGTTTTAAATTTAATGTGACTGAAACCCTAATAACTCTCCTAGACTTAATTCTGATTCACTTACCCCTTAAACGTAACTCCTCCATGCCCAATCTGAATCGAACGGAGCCCCACATTAATGCAAAAATGTCTCTCCTTCGCGATTATTTGCGTGCAGAATACGACGTGTTTCGTTGGATTTGCGATTTCAAAGTCATTTGAGATAACCTCGGTTTCAGTTAACCCGCGTTCGGTTAACCGAGGTTTTACTGTATGTGTTTTGACACAAAGCGTAAAGAAATTTAACTTCTAGCAGGCAGATTCTTTTAGATGTTCCTTAGAAGTGTTCTCTTTCCATTGAAAAAATGTACGCTAAAGAGAACAGGAATATTGCCAACCAAATTAATATATTTTTGAGCAAAATTATTTTAATATGATGGATGTAAAGCATCGTTTCAAATGTAATATATTTCATAACTAAATCTGATTCTGCGGAGGAAGTTTGTATTGTCTCAATTAAAAATCTTCAAAGGATGCATTTATATAAATGAAGCTCAAAATTTTTAACAAATAATCTCTGGAATTTTGACTCGACACATACCTAGACAAAAGTGTGAACTGGAAAGTTACCATACAACGAAAAGCAGTGCTCATCGTCACCTTTTTCATTTTACATCCCCTTGTAAAGAATGTCTCAGGATACAAAGGGGGAATAGAATTTACTGAGAACGAATAAAGAATTTAATTCTGGGAGAGCTCTCTTTCCAAACGGATTAGAAAAAATACTTTACGAATGAAATATAATAAACTTAATGGTACGAATGAAACAATATTGCAGGACTAATCCATTGTCTGATTATCTATAGCAGTTTCTTCTTTCCAAACCGAAGTCATTTGCATGAGACCCAGTCCATACAATAGTCCAAATATTTTTCAACGTAATTGGAATGTAAGGAAATATAATAAACTTACTGGAACGAATGAAACAATATTGCAGGACTAATCCATTGTCTGATTATATATAGCAGTTTCTTCTTTCCAAACCGAAGTCATTTGCATGAAGCCCAGTCCATCTAATATTCCAAATATTTTTCAACATAATTGGAATGTAATGAAATATAATAAACTTACAGGTACGAATGAAACAATATTGCAGGACTAATGCATTGTCTGATTATCTATAGCAGTTTCTTCTTTCAAAACCGAAGTCATTTACATAAGGCCCAGTCCATACAGTAGTCCAAATATTTTTCAACGTAATTGGAATGTAGAGAAAAACAAGCCAATCGTTGGTTCTCGATCGATTTCCTCTTAATTCCCCTTTCAGACCTTGCGAGATCTCCATGACCTGTTCGAGTTGCTATTAATGGATGGCTCGCAATCCATCACGGCGCTAAGACAACCCATTCATTTGTTATCGAGAGCCCGAAGATTGGGGAAAAAACAGGTATAGAAAAGGGAAGATATCAGAATTGCATTTTCTGTGGATTTCCTAGTCTTTCATTTACTTCATATGTTTCACGCAATTCTCTCTTTCTATGTGATGGGGGTGCTGTGACTAAGAAATATTTCATGCGTAAAATCGAATTTATTAGATACTAGAAAATAACCCGTCATGGTTTGACGGGTGCAAATTGCCTCTGCATTGAAGAGATTTCCCTTCAAATTTGACGTGTTTAAATATATATATATATACATATATATATATATATATATATATTGTGACAAATTCGTCTTGTGGGTGTACGTGAATGCAGTCCAATAAGCAGGATTACAAAAATAAAGCTCTTTATTTTACAGGTATTCTAAGCAAAGAAACATAACACAAATATTAAAACAGCACTTGTAAAAATTCACAACAGAGATTACCATTAAATCTCAACACAGCACTCAAAGGTTTCTTATTAGCTCACCAGCTTGCTTGCAGATCAAAATCCAACTAACTCTTCTTGGCTTGAGAGCTTGCCTTTATACTTTTCAACAGGAAGTGACTTCATTATGTAGGAAGTGACGTAATCTCTAGAAAGTTCATGAAACCAGTAGAAATAGGTGGATAGTTTGAGGTCCTTCTATAAAATTCCCTTTGTCGCCAGAGTCGCCAACTTTGCCGCCAAGTCGCCAAAATGGTCGCCAAATTTGTTGCCAAGGTCGCCAAATTTATCGCCAAGTCGCCAAGTTTGTCGCCAAGTCTAGCATCTCAGGGAAACGACTTTATAGCTTTGTAACATTGCTCCCCTCTTCAAAGACTGCACGTCCCGGCAGTCTCATTACATAGAACTATGATCAGTAGCTCTGTATGGAGCTAACCGATTTATATGGATGACTTTTGGCTTAGCGTTGGGCGACCTCTGTACCCTGTAGAAAACATCGTTCAGTTTCTTGACAATAGTATACGGTCCTTCCCAGTTCTGTTGTAACTGGGGACTCAGGAATCTCCGTCGCTTCGGGTTATACATCCAGACTAAATCTCCCTCCTTAAAATGGTGGTCTGTTGCTCTGGAGTCGTAACGAGTTTTCATTCGTTCGCTGGCCAGTTTAATTCGCTCCCTGGCAAACGCATGTACGCTTTCCAAACGTGCCTCCAAATTTTTCATGTATTCATTCGGCGAGGAAGGCGTTTCACTCGGTCGTCCAAAGAGAATATCGCAGGGCAATCGTAGCGTTCGGAAAAACAGCATTTCCGCTGGAGTCAAACCGGTCACCTCAAGTTCCGCACTCCTATAGGCCAAGAGGAAGAGTGGCAAATGCGTATCCCAATCTGTCTGGTTCCTCGAAACGAATAAAGACAGATGATTTAAAATCGTTCGATTAAATCTCTCGACCATGCCATCGGACTCGGGATGTAACGCGGTCGTTCGGGTCTTCAGAATTCCCAAAGGCTTGCAAAGCTCAGTAAAGAGGGCAGAGTTAAAATTCGTACCTTGATCCGAATGCAATATCATAGGCACGCCATAACCTGAAATCCAGCTTCGTACGAGTTCTTCAGCTACAGTCGAGGCTTCCTGGTCTGGAATGGGAATTGCCTCAGGCCACTTGGTAAAATAGTCCATTAATACTAGGACGTATCGATTACCTTTTGTTGTTACTGGGAAAGGTCCTAGGATATCCAAAGCCATTCTTTCGAATGGTGCGCCCACATTATAGCGTTGCAAGTGACCTTTAGTCCTTGTTTTAGGTCCTTTTCGCGCTCCGCAAGCGTGGCATTCTCTACACCATTTTTCATCGTCGGCACGAAGTCGATCCCAATAAAATCGCTCTCGTGTTTTGCTTAAAGTTTTCATGACTCCAAAATGCCCTCCACTTGCGCTGTCATGAGTCTCTCGCAGAACCTCCGAAATTCTACTTTTTGGGAGAATTAGTTGCCATCGACAGGATCTTCCATCATCACTCTCCCACCTACGGTATAGAACACCGTCCTTAAGATGTAAGGAGTCCCAAAGGGCCCAGTATCGTTTTGTTGCAGGACTCTCCGGAGCGATTTCTTGCGAAGATGGTCGAACCGCCGACATTAGTTTCTTCTCTAGAATTGTCTTAATAGCAGGATCTTCTAGCTGCGCCTTTTGGATCTCACATGAAGACCATGGATCTACAGATGTCGTTGTTAAAACTTTTACGGAAGTATCTATCTCTATTCTGAACTTTTTCTCGGCATTAGAGCAATGCAGCTTTCCCCACAGGGTCTTCGAGAGAGGGCATCTGCATTTCCGTGAGATGTCCCTTTGCGATGCTGGATTTCGAAATCATACTCCTGAAGTCTTTGGATCCAGCGAGCTATCTGGCCTTCAGGTCCCTTAAAATTCAAAAGCCATCTTAAGGAAGCATGATCAGTCCGCAGAAAAAATTTCTGTCCATAGAGATAGTGATGGAAATGCTCTATAGATTTAACAATGGCCAGTAATTGTTTACGTGTGACACAATAATTTCTTTCTGGCTTACACAAGCTCTTGCTGAAGTAAGCGATGACACGTTCCTCATTTCCAATGTTCTGGGATAGCACGGCTCCTATTCCTTCATTACTAGCATCTGTATCCAAAATGAAATCTTTGTCAGTCCGGGGGTAGGTCAAAATAGGAGAAGATGTCAAAGCCTGCTTTAAACTATTGAAAGATTTCTCACATTCTTCTGTCCAATTAAAATTTGATTTAGTTTCAGTTAATTTATGTAGAGGTCTTGCTATTGTGGAGAAATTTTTCACAAAACGACGATAATAGGTGCACAGTCCAAGGAAACTTCTGAGATCGTGTATCGTCTCTGGACGAGGCCAGTCAACCACTGCCTTAATTTTCCCTGGATCAGTTTTAACTCCTTCTGCTGAAATACCGTGTCCGAGATAAGTAACCTCCTTTTGGAAAAACCTGCATTTCTTGGGACTTAACTTTAAGTTGGCATTTTGTAGCCTCTGGAATACTTTACGAAGGTTACTTAGATGTTCTTCAAATGTCCGCCCTACTATTATAATGTCATCAAGATACACTAAGCCGGCTTCAGACGATAGTCCACGTAATACTGTCTCCATCAGTCTTTCAAATGTTGCTGGGGCATTACAAAGTCCGAAAGGCATTACCTTAAATTGCCAAAGTCCTTGTCCGGTGGTGAAGGCTGTCTTTTCTCTATCTTCAGGTCGGACCTCAACTTGCCAGTATCCACTTTTCAAATCCAGTGTCGTAAACCATTGACTTCCATTCAAAGCATCCAAGGTGTCGTCTATTCGTGGCAGGGGATAACTGTCTTTCTTCGTAATTTCGTTTAGTTTCCTGTAGTCAACACAGAATCGTGTTGATCCATCTTTCTTTTTAACAAGCACAATAGGCGAAGCCCAAGGGCCTGATGATTCCTCAATTATCCCATTGTCAACCATTTCTTAAACTAGATGTTCTGCTTCTTCTTTCCTTGCAAGAGGCAAACGTCTTGGGTATTGCTTGATTGGTGGATGGTCACCTGTATTAATTCTATGTTGGGTCATATTGCAACGGCCGACATCAGCGTCACAGGTCGAAAACAAGTCCTGAAATTCATTGAGTAATTTCTTTACTGCTGTTCGTTGTTCTTCATTAAGTATTTGAAGATTCTCCAAAGTTGACTGTAGATGTTGTGCTCCAGAAATTTCTTGAGGACGAGCGACGATATCCACCACTGGGTCACAGGTCGCAATAACATCTCCTTTGTCCAGAATCTTGGGTTTATTGTTTAAATTCAGAACTCTAACGGGAATGGCTTCCATTTCCAAGTCAACGAGTGTGGCCGCCACAAGAACACCTTTCTGGGAGACTTGGCTAGGAAAGTTCGTTACGGCATATCTGAACTGTCCAGGAACTTCGGGAACTCCTTGAATAAGACATTCTGATCTTGCTGGTATTATAGTTCTCTTTTTCGCCAATACGGAGCACGACTTTGAATGCTGTACACTGGCTGAAAGCAGAGGAATTTCCTCTCCTCCTGTCCGTATCTCGTTCTTCTCCAGATCTACTGTAAAGTTGAATTTTTGAAGGAAATCCAGGCCGAGAATACAGGGATCGGTGATGTCAGCTACGTAGATTCTGTGATGAAATTTTCTCGAGCCACATTCAATGGATGCATCTAGTTTTCCTCGTATTTCCGTTTTTTCACCAGTGGCGGTCTTTAAAGAAATGTTAGGAGCCGTGTAAATAAGCTGTTCCTTCAGTTTTTGTGCCAAGTCTGTTCTTAAAAGAGTGACGTTTGCACCTGTATCCACCAACATCAAACACTGGATACCACAAATAGATCCTTCCAAGTAGAGTCCATTTTTCTTCCCGCTAAGCGAGGAGACTATCGGTCCTTCTTCAGGGGCTCTATTCAGAGAAGGCAGCCTTCGCCCCGCAAGACAGCCATTTGTTAGTTTTCCTGGTTCGAAGCAATCGCCTGGCACTCCCTCTGCACGTGCCCCTTCTTGTTGCACTTCCAGCAAGTGACGTTCGGGTTTCGCCGAGGAGTGTTCTTCCTTCCAGAAACACTACTGTTTAATAATTTTTCCAGCCTGTTGAAGAAGAATTCAAATTTATCATCTCTTTCTCTACTCGTATGATCTTCAGTCCCCATTGATCTGACGTGTCTGGATGTCTTGGAAACAGTTCTCGCGGCCTCATATTTCATACTATAAGCCAGGGATGATTTCAGATCTTTTGCGTCCATCAATCTGGTTGAATGTTGCGTGTCTTCGTCTCTGATGGCGTCGACGAAGTACTGAGCTGCTAAACTTTCCCGAACATCCAGAGGGCACTCGGCGTAGGCCAGGCTCATTAGTCTTTCCACATCGGCAGCCAATTCTTGAAGGCTTTCTCCTGGTTTCTGTCTTCTTGTTTTCAGTTCAGTTCTATAAAATTGTGTCAGGTGGCTATCTCCAAATCTAGATTCCAAAGCTTTCTCGACCGTCGTTAATTCTGTCAACTTATCAGCTGGAATTCCTTGAAGAACTTCCGCCGCTGATCCTCGGAGCGATGCCACAAGTTGACTGGCTTTCACAAAATCCGTCCATCCATTTGTAGAGCTCACAACGTCAAACTGAGTCTTAAAGACTGTCCATGATGTCTGTCCGTCGAATGTCAGGGGTTTGACTGTCGGTCGAGAAGATATGAATTCTGGACTAGCTGGAAAATAGTTTGGCCTTTCCTCAAGTTCACTTATTCTTCTCTCGAGGTTGCCGATCTTCTCTTGAACTTCACAATTTGACTCCTCGATCTTCCTTTGAACTTCGCTCTCAACGTTCTCGATTTTTAATTTCACACATTGCACTTCCTCTTCTATTTTTCCAATACATCCGTCAACATGAGTCTTCATTTCTTCAACTTGACTCTCGGTGTGTGCTTGGATCTGACTTTTTATTTCCTCTTGTCCGGATCGCATCGCTTGTTCTAATCTCTCTTGCCCAGCTTCCATTTTCTGCTCCAATCCGGCTTGTCCAGCTTCCATTTTCTGCTCCAATCCGGCTTGTCCAGCTTCCATTTTCTGTTCCAATCCGGCTTGTGCAACCCTCATTTCTTCCTGTCCAGCTTCCATTTTCCGTTCCAATCCTTCCTGTCCAGCCTTCATCTCTGCCATCATGGCAAACAGCTTTTCAAATTGTTTGTCCATCGATCTGGTCAAAGGTCCGGTCTCTGGCATTCACAGAAAAATAAAAAGATCCCACTTCTGACACCAAATGTGACAAATTCGTCTTGTGGGTGTACGTGAATGCAGTCCAATAAGC
>BGPR01018240.1:0-31163 GCA_013235015.1 Araneus ventricosus | reverse complement strand
AATTAACTGGGCATAATTATACATATGGTAATTTTCTTCCTACTGCAACTTCAATTGTCATTGACCATAATTCTCCATTAAAAAGCGTATTTTATAAGAATTTGAAACAATAAACTTCATCATGACCGATGCGAATATAGTTTTCATGTAGAAATTAGAAAGAATTTCAATGAGTTGTGAGATTTTTGGCACCTTATACTTGAATACTGTAAGCTGTTGTGATTGGTAAGTACCAATCAATAGTATGTATTCCAAGTATAGACTCATGCCAGTACTTACCATTAGTTCTTCTAGATCTGAAAGAGTCAGTTCGTTCGGCTTGTCCCAAGTGAGGTCGATCAGTTTTTCGACGATGGATATCAGCAATCTCAACTCCTCGTCATTGCGATCATCTCCTTCGTCGTCTTCACTACCTAGAAAGAGCGAAGAGTTAAATTCGAAACCGAATTCCTGTCAAGAATTTTCGATTGCTCTCATCTTAGCCTGCAAGAACAGAATGCCACTGAATATGATCTCAAGAATTATACCAGATTCCCAAGAAAAGTTCATTGCCTTGTAAAAAGTTTCGCTAAGTTCCTAGCAAAAAAAGGACAGAAACGAAGTTGGCTTTCTTATTTACTTTCACATAAGAAAATTGCTTATAACACGTGGTGAAAAACGATTGTGCTTTTGATTTATGTAACCAAACATTCTCCATTGCCATCTATCAATAAAATCCTCATCCTAAAGGTATCTAAAATGACCTTTAGGCAGGCACGGAGTTGGTTGTGTATCCAAAATGACCTTTCTCAATGACAATTTATAACTACTGTTTTCTGAGTTCGCATTTTGATGGCAATGGCAACTTTGTAAACTATTATCAGAAGGAACATATTTTGTACATTCCTTCTGTATATTATCTTATCTATTTATTTATTGTACAGAGTTGTAACTTTTACTACAAGCACGAACTTGGCATCGTTACTAGTGCCACAACAAGAGAAACACATTAGACAGATTTACCATCGAAAATATGAAGAAGAAAAAACTTTTAAAGAAACAGAAAGAACAAGGGGAAAAACATTTAAACAAATAAAATAAAGAGGAAAAAAGCGAACTAAAACCGGTTTCAAGACAGAAAGAATTTTTCAAGTACTCTTAACTTGATCTTGGCATTCTTGTCCAAATTTAACTGGCTTTGGAGGGATGTATCGGAGAAAACAGGGTTCAAATCTTGAATTTCTTTTAAGAGCTGAAGTCGTGGATCACAGCATCTTGGACAATGAAAAAGGACGTGTGATATAGTTTCTTCCGCATGGGCACGAAATTCCCAGTTAGGAGAAGAGACGATATTGGATCTTTATTATATAAATTATCTCTCCAATGATGCCAGTTTATTGTCGTGTTAGTTTTTGTTTGTCTGATTTTCGCAATATTTTAAATCTTGTAAATCAATCAAATATTTAAAAATATTTATTTAAACGTAAGTGCGAACGTGCACTTATGTAAAATTCATGACTAAAAATATATGCAAAAATATAAGTGCAAATATATGCACTTTAATCTAGTTCTTTATTATTATTATTATTATTATTATCCTATTCTTTATCTCTCAAATCTAGTCCAATAACTAATTTCTAAACCGTTAAAAGTAGGCATATACTTCTAATTACTAGAAAAAAATTACAAATTCTAAAATCTTATACTGTCCTTCGGTTCTATTAATCATATTTAGTAAAATATCATTGACACACCTTCCTGCGACTAAAACCGGTTGAGTTATGAAGCTTTGAAAATCAATATTTTAGAAGATTTTAGACCATTTCAATGGCCGCCTAGAGAAAGATCCTCCAAGCAATGGGCAGCGCTTGTTCGAGTCGGCAGTAGATTGGCTTAAAATAATAAATTTGAGCGATTCATAACTCTGTCAGTTTTAATCGCAGAAGAGTGGAACGTTTTTTGTTTTTATTTACAATGATAGTGTCTCGAGAATATTATTGACTACATTCAAGGGGACATACGACATACATATATTTTATGAAAAAAATATATTATTCCCCTGTCTTTTCTGAACAATTTAAAACAACCCGCATTAAAAAATTCCCATAATTATGAAAGTTATGAAGGAAAATGTATCAGCTATTCCACGTAAACATTGAATATGGCCATATTTTTAAAGCGCTATATTTCAAAATGTGTTTTTTTGATATTGCGCGCACGATGTCTCAAGAACTATTGAATATTTTCACGTAAGATATTTACTGAATATGTATTGTGCTATGTTCTACAAACTGAACCGCAATTTTGTGCATATTTTCTCTAAAGACTTTTTTTGGGAGGAGGGGGTTAGAAATATTGAAATTATAGCAATTTTTAACATTTTTATTTAAATTGGTATATAAAATAGAAATTAAATTTAAATGTTGATAAATTGAGGTTCGGTTTCTTAAACAGGTTATTTGGATTACTTAGATACCCAAAATATTGTGCTTATACCAATATTTTATCTGTAATCATGCGCGCAAGGTAACTATCTAAGTTTTTCTCCAAAAATTATAACCACATTTATTACTCTCTCAAATACATAATATCAATATTAAGATTTGAAAATGTGTCTACAATAACAGAAAGAACAGATATTTTTCTAGGACAAAAAGTTGGTTTTTGAAATGTTTTGTTTTACAGATATAATGTATCGAATTTGACAGTTTTCCCCCCTCCCCCCACTCTTCGGAGGTTTCAATAGCGAATGCACCCTTACGGTTCGTTCAAAAATAGCATTTTGGACAATTAGTTATGCTTGAAAATATCATTTTTCCATTTCATAGCCTTTGTATCAGTTTCAAGTCCTTTGCTTACATACGTATTCATCTGATGCATGGAATAAATTATTCTCCTCAGAATTAACGTTTCGTTTCTGTTTTATTTCTGTCGTTACTATCACATGCCAATTTTAGAAAGGAAATGCCAACTCGGAATTTTTCCATGTCGAAGTATCCCCCACGATAATGAAATTTTCTGAAAATCCTTTTATGTTTTCCTCTCTCCTACTTTATCCCTAAAAGATTGCCTTTCATTTGTTGCGAATAATAATAATAATAATAATAATAATAATAATTTTCTCTTAAGCCTTAAAAATTTTAATTTTCTCTTTTTTTAGACTGCAAGGTTCGCACTGTTTCGCTGTTGATTTCTCTGGCATTTTCATGGTTGCATGGTGTATGCAAAAAATTAAAAATTTAAAATTTGATCTATTTGAGCACTTAATGCAATTTATATAATTTATTATCATGTGTAAATTTTCTGTGGAGCTTGCCAAAAAGATGTAGAATAAGAACTCCACCTTGGCTTTAAAATCCTGAATAAGATCTTTCAACCATTATTTGACATAAATACATATAAAAAATTAACAATTGAAGTAATAATTAAGAGACGTAATAATTAATGCGACCTTTATTATACACATTTCTAACGATATAAATGAAAAGGATACCTTTTGGGTCATTTTCTACTTCAGAAAGCGCTCGGAGATGATTCAGAGCGTTTAATAGAGCTTCCGTATTCTCCATTTCTATACTATCCTAAAAAGAAAAAAAATTGCTATTTACATTTTGTAGTTGTAGCTGCTGATCTCATAAAATAAATAAATTAACCCGTAAATATTATAACTGTTCGTGCATTGGAGAAACCTCTCATACAAAACGGTATCTTAGAAAATGTTAGGCACAGGAAGCGAGTTTGCCAATATCACTTGTTAGTCTCGTAAAGTAGAGACAGGCAGCTTGAGTAACACTAGTTATGAAGAGCTGCTGGATAAAGAGCTAAAAGCGTCCTGGCTTATTGCATGCAGTGGAATTTCTATGAGATAGAGCATTTTAGAAGTGACGAATCTTACAAGTTAAAAGAGACTTTTATTAGACGACCACATTTAAGAACATATTTACATATCACATCTTATACGTAAAGCAACAGCTTACATGGCACTGAAGTCAGTCTCCGAGGAGAGAATGCTTAGAGGATCGTACCTCCTTTCTTTCTCGCTCTGTCATTCTCTAAAATGGCATAGTAGAGACAAGTATATATACTCAGCTAATAATCAGATCTACATATCAGCTGCGGGAATCGGATAGACAACGTCATACGATTCCGATTAAATAGCTGCTAATATGGATGTCAAGTGAAGCGACTAGCTCAAAGAAATGATGTAAAAATCTTAAAGAAAGACTGCTTCGAATCTTAGAGTAAATGTACGAGAGACAATTTAGAAAATTTCCTAACAAAAAACAGCTTTGCTGTAACACTTTCCATGAATTTATTGAAACCTTCGAACGCAAAGAATAATTACAGCTTTTTAAGAGCAAAATAATATTTAAAAATTGCAGTAAATTTGATGATTGGTTGGTTTTAGTGAGACAGGGGCTGTTTCTGTCGATGCTGAGAGAAAAAAAATGGCTGGAATTAAATTTGTGGGGAATTTTGGTGTTAACTTTATTAATAACCCATTTTGAAGCATAGAGAGGAATATTTTGGAATAGATGGTCAGATGACAAATAGAATTTGGTCAGATGACGATAATTACATCTGAGACGGCGATCTCCGTTTTCAGACTACCATGCCACATCAGCAGGAGGATTTAATGTGCACCAAGCCTACATATACGGTGGATGTTTGATAGAGCTGGGCTTCGAAACTCGAATCTTCGATTTCCGATCCGAGACTTTACCACCAGGTCCCAGTCGCCTGAGAATTTGATGGAAGTGACATTTGGATTATATCTTACACCCCTTCGGGTAGGCCGGGTAGGTGTGGACATCATTTCAGTTTTGACTATGCCAGAAGGATTCAGGCTATGATGCAGAGCTGAGAATGAAGAAATTGAACGAGGAGGTGAGATTTATTCTGAAAAGTATTCGAAAGTTAGAGAGCATATTTAGAGATGTATTTTCGAAAGAATAATACTTCCAATTGAATATATGGAAGTTTATGGATTTTATTGGTGCAGAAGACGAGACTAGCTATATTATGACACACATACACTTTGTCCCAAAATTTTATAGAATCTTGTATTTTGCCTATATTTTTTGTTGTATATGATTTATTTCGATGAAACTTACTGCATAGATATGTTATGTCTATTATATTGAAAAAACAGCAGTTCATACCCCGTATATTTAATGCCAATTTTTAAATCGTAGAATAAACAGAAATAACCTGTCCCAAAAGTTTATAGATAAATGCAATTTTATGCAAATATAGTATCGGTAATCATGATGTCGATTCGGAGCCTAATAAATACGTTGTAAGAAAAGAAAAGGGGCGTTTGTTCTGCGTTTCAAGATGCCTAACGCTTCAAAGCTCTCTAATGAAGAAGTGAGTAAAGTTCTGCATTTGAAATTGCTCGGTAAGACTGTTAAGGAAATATCGAAATTTTTAAATCGTTCTAAAAGCATGATTTATCGTGTATTAACTCGTAAGACGCCATATGAGCCAAATCCTCGTTCGGGAAGACCACGTGTGAGGGATATTCGCAATGATAGACGGATAAAAAGAATGGATTCCAGTCAGAAAATGTCAGTTCGCGAAATTACTAGGGCTTCCCGGTTGCAAATCTCCAAGAACACTGTTCATAGACGAATTATAGAATCTGGTTATTTGATCCACGCAAAAATGGCTCGCCGATTACCACTCTCAAAGCTTCACATTAGTAAGAGATTACAATGGGCTCGTAATCATATGTCATATGGTGATAAATGGATGGCTATCCTTTTCAATGATGAAAAAAAATGGAACCTCGATGGACCTGACGGGAATATAAAATATTGGCATGATTTACGAAAAGAGCCCAGGAGCCTTTTCAGTAGGCACAGTGGTGGTGGATCTGTGATGGTGTGGGCGGCTTTCGGTTTCAACGGTCAAGTGGGTTTAGCCTTTTTAGACGGCCGACAGAATTCTCCTGAATACATAGAAACACTAGAAAATCATCTTATGCCATTTGCAGAAAACATATGGAGACGAAATTGGGAATATCAGCATAATAATGCTCCCATCCATACCTCCAAGCTACGAAAGATTATTTAAACTCGAAAAATGTTACTGTTCTTGAGTGGCCACCGATGAGCCTTGATCTAAACCCAATTGATAATGTGTGGGGCATTATGTCGCGGAAGGTATATGAGAATGGAGGGCAATTTTATTCAGTGAATATCTTGAAGACAGCCATTGAAAGTGCATGGTACAACTTGGAACCAGAGATATTACAAACCTTGATTATGTCGTTGGGAAAACGTGTCATACTGAAAAATGGAAGGACGTTAAACTATTAAGAACATTGAATTGAGCACCTTTTGTTGAAACGTCATATATTCTATAAACTTTTGGGACACCTAATATTTCCATTTTGTTATATAAATGAAATACAAATTGTTATTTTTTCTAAATATTTCGTTCAATTCAAATCGCATATGGTTTGTATAAACATATTTGTAATTGGTGTTTGTATGCATTTCCGTTTTGATAAAACATATATTTTACTAGAGTCTATAAACTTTTGGGATAGAGTGTAGGTTTAAAAATGCTTCTGCTGAAAAGAAGCGCATTCAGTCCAAGAAAGAACTTCACAAGTGTACAGCTCGATATCATGAAATTTATGAAGCTCTCTCAGATAAATGTAACCAATCATAAATGGCAGAATTTTTACAAAAAAGACAGAGGAAGTACAACGGATTAGTGTATTATGTCAAATAGAAGATACTGTCGATTAAGGGTGCTAGAAGTGATAGAGAAGGAAACATTATTTAAAATGATATAAATACCAGCCGTCTTCGGTAACCAGCTATTCGTTCGTAATATTAACAGCCTGCAGTTATGCTTGCAACTTAGCGAAATAAATTGGCGATTTGGCTGTTGTAGACGCCGAGGGACCCTGCCAAAGTTTTATTTTGTGATATATCTCAAAAATGGAAGGTGGTGGGTGGCAGGCTATTATTGATGACATATCTAGGCGTCATAAGCTTCCATATGAAATAAAAATTGCCGAAATCAATCCAAGTGTTGAGGCTGGGGGACTGGTCCTCTGTTTCTGCCAATTATATTAAATATATATATGCCATAATTTTGGTGGAAATTGCTGTAACAATAGTATTTCTTTTTCTTAAGTTTTAGTACCCAACCCTCTTTTTTGTGCTATTTCTTTATTTTGAGAATACGGAGTAGCATAGCATGATATTTTTCGAAAAGTTACAAGCCGATGGTTATTAGTATTTGATTAATAACGGGAAAGGTATCAACCAGCTCAGTGTCGAACTTACCATGTTTTCCAAAATCTTTTCAATGTTTGTCTCACATCGCAACGGGTGGGTTTCCACATCACAGGCTAAGATAGGAAGAAAGCAAACAACATTAATATATTATCAAATCTAATGATGCAAAATATTGTTTAGAAGAATAATTGCTTGTTGAATTCACTTTTGAAGGCAGAGAAATATACGTTGGGATGTACTGAAATCATACTGTCAAAAATTAATTAAATTAATCCCTTAATAGCATAAATTAATTACATGAATTTAGGATAATGTACCAAGACGGGATTATAATTTTAAAAATAAAAATACAGATATCTGAGAGCACTTTTAATGTTCACCGAGCTTCGTTGCAAAACGTCAGTTAAGAAGCCAGGAGAAGAACAACTAGGCGCAGAGGTATTCAGCAAACTACTTTGTGTAATGTCCATTTTGGAAAGCAGATTGATAAAAGAATCCTCTGAAAGAAAGCAGGTTTCAAGTTTGTGTATCCTGGGAAAGTCATTAACATTCCAAATTACAAACTTTTCAATAGTGGAAAGAAAGACGTTTTCGAGCTTTTATATCCTGGGTAAGTTGTTAACATTCCAAAATACATTCATTCCAAATAAATAATACATAACATTCCAAAATAAAAGTGGTTCAAAAGACGGCTCCTGAAATAAAGCTGTTTCCAAGTTTTGTATCCTGGGAAAGTCATTACATTCCAAATTACAAAACGGTTCAAAGGATGGCTTCACAATGGAACGTTATCACCTTTTCTATCTACTTTTCTTTTTCATACATGTTGAGATATAGTTATAAGGTTCCTGCAAGGTCAGGTGAGTGACAGCCACTATGTGTAATAGAGACATGAAAATACATGTGGATTAAGTATGATATCAATTAATTAAAGTCTCTATTCATAAGGTGTGCCCAAATGTAAAGGAGACCTTAGCTGTAACGGCGTTGTATCAAATCCCAGTAAGTTAATGTGCTATCCGATGGATGGCATGGTGGTATTTCCAGTTACACCCGCGTAGTTAACGGCTTCGCATCAATATCCTCATTTTTGGAGAGTTGCTTCCGCAGTTCGTTCAGGGTGGCCACCATTTTTGCTGTTTCAGTTTCCCTGACTTTTCCCTGACATTTCCAGGTTTTATAAAAAATTTCCCTGACTTTTTTCGGAGGTAGCCCATCAACCATAGAAAAAAATCACCTGCATATTGGCCATTCCAAGTATTCATTCAAGTCAGTATGGTTTGAATAAAAAAGCAAAATGTTTGAAAAAAAAGAACATTTATTTAAAACTTCTAAACAATAAACCATAAAATAACTAATACATCTTTACAATGAAAAATTCTACTCTACCGAATTTTCCAGGTTTTTCTGATTAAAAATAAAAACTTAAAAAATCTTTAGGACGATCAAAATCTCAATAAAAATATACATTGCAAAATAAAACATAAAAAGGCAGAGAAAAAAAATGTAAGAAAACGATTTTTTTTTACTGATGTTTATAAATTAAAACACAGAAGCGTAATATTCTGTCACACGAATGGCATCGAATAGTTTGAAAAAGAAATAAAACAACTTTTTATTCCAACCAACTTCCTTCAGTACGGCTCAAAATGGACAATATATAAAGAGAAATAAATAAAATAAAACATCAAAGACAAAAAAAGAGAGAAAAAATAAAATTCGCGAAAATGGGAAAAACCCGAATTTACCATTTAAAATTAAATAAATAAAACTCTAATTTGAATTTTTTTAAAAAAAATTATTGTGGCGTCAGCTTGCTAATCCATCACTTTGCTAAATTTGATCTCATATGTCACAGATCTGGGCGTGAGTAAAGAACGAAAAAAAAAAAAAAACGAACATGCGTACATAATACTAAAAAAAATTGTTCTTTTATATGTATGGGTAACAACTGCCCCATACTTTGAAGATCCCACAATTTATCAAAATGATCAGTAATCATAATGTTTCCCAACACTCAGATAAAAAAAAACATACACAAATTAAACAAACAAAAAAATGCTGAAAGAAAATATTAGCACTAATTTCAAATACAGTGAAACCTCTTCGAACGGCCACCCCTGCATAGCGGCCACCCCTCTTAACGGCCAATTTTTCGTGGCACGGATTTTTCAGCCCATAGACCTAATGTTAAAATAACCCCTCTGAACGGCCACCCAACCCCTCTGAACAGCCGCCGGGTGGGTTCGCACAAGCCATTTAACAAACACATCGGTTAGAGATTTACTTTTTAAACTGAAAAACGAGCTTGAAAAAATGATTTTTTTTCGAGAAGGGTAAAAACTTAAAACAGTCACAAATTATATCCTTTTTTAAAAAAATGTAAAAAAAATTATCAAATAAAGTACTATTTTCTCTTTAGATAAGTCTCAAACTTCATTTTAAATAAGAAATACGTGTCAGACTTGTAAATATTATGTATTATAGCAATTATCTTGTAATTGTAACGAAAACCCTTCAGAGCGGCCACCCCCTCTGAGCGGCCAATTTTTCTCGGAATGGAGGGGTGGCCGCTCAGAGAGGTTTCACTGTACTTCCTAATTCAATGAAAAGATCTCCAGAAACGGAAGAGCAAACTAATTCTGGTATAACTCCTATTTGATATTAAATCATTATAAAAGCAGGCAGTAGTGTGGATGCTAACTTGTAGACAGATAAAGAGAAATTTACGATCTCGTAAGCTATCTGAATCTCTTGGACATATATCCACATCCCGGTTCTTCTTCTACATCTGAGTGTGATTATACTATAGATTTTCATCTCAAGAAGTATTATCTTCTTCCGCCATCTTTGATTTCATCTCAGTTTTTTTAGTTTCTCTTGAATATCTCGAAATCTATTCAATTTTCAAATTGCATGTAGTCAGCAAATTAAAGAGTGTAACATTCCCTACAAACACATGCTTTTATTTTTGTTTTAGTTTTAATAGTTTCCGAGACAATGGATTTTAAAATTTGCCATCATCTTGGATTTTATCCCCCTTTTTTCAGATTTTTTTTTTTATATATCTCGAAAACTATTTGATTTTCAAATTACATTAAATACAACAAATTCCCAACCATTGCATGCTTTTATTTATTTTCTAGCTTTAATAGTTTGAGTGATATTTAAGAAAAACTAAAAAGGGGGGATAAAATCCGCGATGGTTGCAAATTTTGAAATCCATTATCTCAGAAACTATTAAAGCTAAAACAAAAATAAAAGCATGCGTTTGTAGGGGATTTTGCGCTCTTTAATTTGCTGACTGCAAGTTATTTAAAAATTGAATAGATTTCGAGATATTCAAAAGAAACTAAAAAAGGGGAGTGAAATCCAAGATGGCGACAACTTTTGAGACCCATTATCTGGAAAACAATTAAAGCTGGAAGAAAAAATATAAGCATGTATTTGTAAGGAATTTTACGCTCTTCAATTTGTTAAATCAATTGTAAGTTGAACTGACTCAATAGTTTTCGAGATATTCTGGAAAAACTAAAAAAGGGGGATGAAATCCAAGATGGCGCTGTGAGCTTAGCCCCCCCTAGGACCGGGGACTTTTAGTATGTTTATCAGAAGCCCCTAACGAACATGTGTACCAATTTTCAAAACTATATGATTTAATGTTTTTTTCAAACCCTTCGCTGGCTGGACGAATAGCCGAAATTTCGGTTCCTCGGAAATTTAAATGTAAACACCTCGCAACCTGGCGAGGTGTTTACATGAACACGAATGGCATTCGTTTTTTACTGTCAGTAAATGACTGATTTTCATTGGCTGCCAATGGTATTTCATTCTATTTATTAAAAAAGATCAGCGAATTGTTGCCTGCAATAAGAATTATCAAAATAAAAAAAAATTCCAGGTTTAGAATAATTTTCCCTGACTTTTCCCTGTTTTTTTCCCGGTCTCCCGAAATTCCCTGACTATTCCCGGTTTTCCAGGTTTCTCGGTCGGGTGGCCACCTTGTTCGTTGCAATATGGATTCCTCCAGAACAGTACAAAGAGCAGTTATCCAATTTCTTCGCGCAGAAGGGAAGCATGCTTCACAAATTTATCGCAAGATGAAAGAGCTGTAGGGAGAGCAGTGTCTCGCATGGTGCACCATATTCCGGTGGTGTCAGCATTATGAGACAGGACGCGTAAACATCAAGGACTTGCCACGATTTCGGCTGTGGATGATGAGCTCATACGGCAGAATCGTCGGATCACCACAAGTGACATTGCTATTGAATTGTTGATAAGCAAAGGAACTGTGCATCCCATAATCCACAAAAAGTTTGGTTATGGCAAAGTTTGTGCACAGTGGGTGCCCAAGCATCTGTCAAAGAATCGGAAGACAGCGAGATGGGAACTCGATCTGTCAGCAACCCTGGAGTTTCGACACTGAAGCCATCCACTCCCTTCCTACGCTCTGGTATAAGTGTATCAATGTCCATGGCGATTATTTATAGTTGTACTGTTCCACATGAAGTGTAATTAGAATATTGTTATTAAAATTTCTTTATATATAACTGTAGTCTTCTTTTCATTTTGGCACACCTTATATTTGTTGAGAGCAGAAGTTGCAATTTTTATATCCATTCTCACTGTTTTTCATGTGTTGTAGACCAGCTTAGCTTCACTGAAGTATTTACAGTGTTATATCTTTTAAACTTAAAATAGTACTTTTAATAGTATAAATTGAATGAAAAAATTAATGAACACATATTCTTTTGCTGAATTCTTCCCGTGTGGTTAATAATAGCGCGGCAACAAAAAGTTTAAACCCGTTGTTTTGCATTTCTTTTTATTATTTACCGATTTTCTCCGATTGTTTGTCCATTTTGTATAGGATTGTGGTAAAAAATTCCTCCATATATAACATAATTTCTTTCTGATTTAATGCACATCAGTTTATACTACAAAATAATTTTTGCTTAAAATTCACTTACTTGTGTTGGGATCTATAGCAACATAATTACGATTAGCAGCATGAAAATAAAAAGAGAGAGTTTTGATGAAATCAAGTAAAAAATAAATTTATTCCAAGAAATCATTTCAAGAATAAAATATCAATGATGAATTTAAATAACCAAGATATAATAAATTATATTGAGTATATTAAAAAGATAAACTGTTATTGAACGCCAACATAATGGTATTTTGCGTAGCGTCTACAGAAATGCGTGAGCACCAAATAAAGAATGAAAACGTATCTAGTTGCTGGCGCGGGTTGTTGGAGGAGAACCACTTTAATTTCTAACTCAAAAAATTTGCCTTAATAATAAACTAAAAATTTAAACTAATAAGTTTTACTAATTCCTTTTAAAATAAAGTAGTTATATCGGTTATTTAACTCAAACCTACTTTCCCTAATCACGTTTCTGACTGATTGAACTGGATATTTTGTTTTTCAGCATTTTTATACTACAGAACAGAACACCACTCCATGCCCCTGCGCATAGAATCATTCATTGAGACCCCTTATCAGTTGGATGGGCAAGGAGTGGAAAAAGCAAATAATTTGAAGGATTCGAATTGGCTTCAAAGGCATCCATTACAAAAAGGGAGGTATACAGATAATCTTGTATGTCAAACAATAGCAGCGTCGACTCTGTAAGGGAGGCTACGTCTGTAAACAAATTAATGTTATCACTATAAGCAATAATGCAAACCAAATCAATGGGACATTTTGTTAACTCGAAGTAATTTTTTTTGTGGAATCAATGAACATTCTCTATGCACACCAATCCAAACTGCAAACCGGAGATTCTTATCTCTGGAGGAAAGTGTGTGTCGTAGCGTAAAGTAAAGTTTGAAAAGTATCATTGGGAATAAAAAGAAAGTTTTGGAAAAAAGGGGGAAAAATGGCAAAAAGAAAATATACACACGAAATATTAAAAATAACAATAATGAATATTATAATTAAATTTAATATTATAATTTGAATATTATAATTAAAAAGAATAATATTCAAATAAAAAGCGCAATGGGTAATACAAACAGAACACAAAACAATACATGTACAGAATGAAAAAGAATACAAAAACGGGACAAAGAATATAAGTACAACAACAAAGGAACATGCTATGCACAGAACATAAATGGATACCTAACACAACGAAAAGAACACACTACATACAAAAAATGTTTAAAAAATTGGAATAATAATGTTAATGATTTGCATATACACAATCCAGTCACATTAATGTGACCACCTGTCAAAAGCCAGAATAACCACCTTTGGCAGAGCGGACCGCTGCGAGACGTGCAGGAAGAGAGTCAATTAGGTTCCTGAAGGTGTTCATTGGGATGTTGAGCCATGCCGACTCCAGTGCCGTGGCCAGCTGCGCTAGATTACGCGGTTGAGGAACCATGGCGCGAACAACCCGATCGAGGTGGTCCCACAGATTCTCGATTGGGTTTAAATCCGGTGAGTTTGCTGGCCAGGGGAGTACGGTAAACTCATCCTGGTGCTCTTCGAACCACGCACATACACTGCGAGCTGTATGACACCTCGCATTGTCCTGCTGGTAGATGCCATCATTCTGAGGAAAAATAATTCGCATGTAGGGAACCGTTGAACCGTTGTTGAGGATACACTATTGGTAGCCCCTTGGTTCATCTGGCGGTCAGTTGCTCAACAGTTGCACGTCTATTCGCCCGAACGCATCTCCGTAGTCTTCGTTCGCCTCTGTCATCTATAGCCCGTGGTGCACCACATGTGCCACGTCGCTGATTTTGGATAATGTCATATTGCCATGCACGGTATACTTTTATCACGGCGGCACGCGAACAGTTCACAAAATTAGCCGTTTCCGAAATGCTTTCACCCTTGGCCCGAAAGCCAATAATCATGCCCTTTTGGACGTCGGATAAATCGCTACGTTTCTGCATTACGCCAACGATTGAAATGCTTTCCGATGCTCTAGGACATCCTTTATATACACTCCACTGCACTGTGCTGCCACCTGCCTTCTGTGATTGGTTATTTCACGTTGACGTCGAAAGTAGGTGGTGGTCACATTAATGTGACTGGACTGTGTAGAATGTCAATGGTCTAACAAAACCGGTGAAGTAAAAAATTGGTTGGCTTTCTAATCAAAAAGCTTTTCTTATCAATACAAGTGAGTTTCTGTTCTTCATACAGGGTGTCCACTTCAAACGTGGCTTAGCATCTAATTCCTAAATCGTTAAAGATAGGCATATACTTCTAATTTGGAAAAATACTTTAAGTGACCTAAATAATTATATTATGTGATATATGAGTCAATAAATATATTGTTGATAAGTTTACTAAGTGTAAACTTTTATAAAGTCCCCCGGTTCTATTAATCATATTTAGTAAAATATTCTTGACACACTAACATTTTAAACGAAAAACGAGTTCCATTTTTTTACGACAAAAAATAGTTGAGTTGTAAAGCTTTGAATTTCATCATTTTAAGCCAATGAAAAGAACGCCTCGAGCAAAAGCCGCCCGTTGATTGGCGTTTCTTCCCAGATGGTTTGGGTGACAGGGAGATTTTTTTTGAACTCTCATTTCAGCCAACCCTTTTTGTTGTAATAAATCGCCCTAATAGTCATCACAGCTAAGTGAGCCCCCTTTTGTATATTAACCCATTATGAATGCAAGTTGCCATTGTAGTAAGAATTACAGAATTACATTACTATTACAGAAAGGTATCATCTTAAAAAAACCATTAAATAATTTTAAAAGAGAATGGTTTAAATCTTTACTCTTTAACAAAAAGGGAACTTTTAGAATTCAGGAGATATTCCTTATAAGTGATAACATATGAAATAGACTTTCCCAAGTGTATTATGGGTATACCTGACTTACTTTCTTTTTCTTCTTCTAAATTGTGTTACAGAATTGGGTTTTTTGTATAGGTTTTTCCCCCTAAATTGTGTTATAGAAATTGTTTTGTTGTTATTTCTCTTATTTTTCAAAATTTTTTCTAAGATTTTTTTTCCTGTCTCTCTTGTCTAAATTATATCTTAGATTTCGTTTTTCTTGTTATTTATTAAATTTTACAAAATTTTCATTTCTTGCTTATTTTATGTATATTTTTTATTTATTACGCTTATTTGTATCCAATTTATTATTTATGTTAGTAATTACTTATTATCTTTACTGTTTGCATTTCATTATATTTATATTCACATTTGTATTTTGTATTGTGATACTTTTATTGTATTATATTTTTTGTATTGCATTACCTAATTTTTTGTATTTTATGGTACTCTATTATTCTGTATTGTATTACTTTAATATCTGTAATGGAAGTTTTCTTCCCGCCGACTCGTCACATGATTTACACCCTTTGGGTAAGCAGTGTCGGCGTGGGAAGTAACAGTAAAAAAGTTGACATTGTTGTTTTTGCGGGAGGTAGGGAATGCCTCTTATCTTTGAAAGAAGAACTCGGATATTCTAGTACTCTGAGGTCCCGGAGTTCCAAGAGCTTTAGGAATCCGAGGGTTAATGATGGTTGCTATTGACAAAATTCTTCTATTTTTTATCTTCCTTACCGTGTCCTCCGAGGAAGAACTCTATCTCACTTCCATTCAGAGCCCACATCCAGACCGTGAGCTCATCGTACTCGCCGTACGCGAAGTTCTCGTACTCCCCCTCTGCTGTCTGCAGGCAACCCACCGTCAGCTCCATCGAATCCTCCCTGGAGAAAGGTGGTTCCACATCATCGGGATAGCGCACTTGGCCAAACATCACGCTGTTCACGAATAACTGAAATTAAAAAAAAAAAAAAATCTCGTAAGAGGTTATTATTCAACTGAAACGATTTCAGAGAAATTTTTCAGATAAAACTGCTTTTAAAATCGACGATTTGTTAAGGTATTGTCGTAAATCCGGTTACAAGGAAGCAAGTGATGGTACAGCTATAATTTCCAAATATGGAGTAACTGGTTGCTGATAAAGCTGAGAGGCAACTTTCAACAGTTCAACAGTCTTATTTCTTGAATTGATGTTTTGCGACAGCATTTCTGATAACAAATGGATAGTCGTAAATTGTTCAGTGATTCATATTTTTTTGGGGGAAATTAGCAAGATTGATGTCGGAAGCCATCTCCCAGTTTTGTTGTGTAATTTCCAATGTGGTATGATTGATTGTTTAACTAAAACACAAATTGATTAATAGAATTCTGTTTTACTTTTAATCAGTGGCGAATCCAGGATCTGGGTGTGGGACGGGCTGAGGTCATAAAAATTTGATATCGTCTTGATGAATGTTAAACCTCATGGCTTATGCAAACCAAACCACTTTAATTTTACAGACTTGACTCACCTGACAATAAGAATCATAAAGAACACTATAATACGTTCGATAATTTTATAAAAAATACAATAAAATAATCAGCCAAAGAATGTTTTCGACCGTGTCAACACTATAAGTACAAGTGGAATGACTAGAAAAGTAGGAAATTTTCGAGTCTGTCAAGCCAGAAAGCAATGTTGTCATGTTTTTATAATCTTTTTAAGAAAGGGAAATTAAGAACAAACAGCTGTAATGATTTTAAATAAAATCAAGAATTTTGATTTAGCTCTGGGAGGGGCTGCAGCCCCATAGCCCCCCCTGGATTCGCCACTGCTTTTAATAGAACTTTTCGTTCACAAAATGCGACTAGTAGTTCCAGAGGAGGCAAAGATTTATAGTTCATAAAAACTTACGTTCATTTTTTCTGTTGAGGAATTAACATTAAAATGACGTCTTCAGTGGCGGTTCGTCCATTAGGGCTGCAGAGCTGCAGCTCCCCTGAGATTATTTTTTAAACTTGTATTTTTCGTTTTTAATCTTATTTGCTTACTTTTCCACTTCCAGAGTTCTATGACTCACGCAAATACACAAAGTATAATAAGTGAAAAAAAGTCATAAAGTGAATACAGACGAAGAGAGACGCAGGTTTGAGCTGCAAAATAATCTGCCCCAAATCCGTTCACTGAGCAACAACTCCGAGGTGAAAAAAGCAGCACTCTTTTTCCTTCTTAGACGGGCTATGGGGTGAAAGTCAACACACGCTCTGGCTGGCACGGAGCCAACTGAACGAGAAAAATCTCTTTTTAATATATTTTCTTTTTACCCTCACTCTCACACAGTTACAACTCTTTGGCTGTTTATGGTTTCAACTTTCGGTTCGTGTTGCGACGACAGATAAAGCAAATAATATATCAAAACTCAAATGTTTAGGAGTAATTCCAAAAAAACGCATTTAACCTGTTTTAGCTCAAAATGAATTTTTCTGTATATGTGTTATTTGATATTCATTTTTGAAAGATTGTTATCGATTGAACTGGGCAAAAGGAAGGATCTCCGATTATTATTATTATTATTTCGTCAGAAAGAATCGTCTCATCAACATTCACTCTAATTTTTTGTTAGTAAAACTAATATAAAATATCATATGCCAGGTTATTTACGTTGTTTGAAAAGCAGGAAATTTCACATCTGGATTTGGATAAAAAAAATTTGGCCTACTTAGAGATAAGTAGCTTTTAAAATTGTATTCTCTTGATAAAAAATTTTGTGTAGCCCTCCTTGTTTCTGAGCTCACGAGCCTCACAGATTGTCTCAGACAACTCAATTGAAAGAGATGGCATTTTTAATTCTAATATATCAGAATTCACTTTAATAAAAACAAATGAAATTACTGTTTATCATAGATTTTAAATGCATTCAAAAACATCTTAAATGATTGGTGATGTCACTAGAAAAATATAGGCGAACACTTTAAGATATTTGAACATTTGTTAGACACACTGATAAAACAGTAATCCACATCATTGCGCTAAGCTACATCAATCCTTTATCCTTAGGACCACCGGAGACAATCTCCCTCAGGTTGTTATTTACAGGCCCAGGAACAGTCAAAGTCACATTTCCTTACCAGGTTAGAGGACGACGGCATTAAAATAAATCCCTCTGAAGTGAGAGGCGACTCTGGCACCTTTCGGTAGTAGCACCCTATTGTAAGCAGAGAGAAAAAAAGATGTGGTTGTTTATATTTGTTAATTAATTATTACTATGAAATATACTACTTCTTTCCTTGAATTTGCTCATTACTAGTAGTTTTGTGTTGACCACGCGTTAAAGAAAAAGGTATCTCTATCAACGTACTTAGCATTAAAGGCCCAGTGTTGCCTTTAAGCAACATCACTTAATTTGTCTTCTAAAATCTTAAGAATAAGACTAGAGCTCCTAATGCCTGTTGTTGCCAATAGGATACATATTGAAAATTTTACTAAATCAATTTACAACATATAGTAGAGCCTGAATGCTGATAAAATAAAATAAATTTATGTTTTTCATGAGCTCCGTCTTTTTTTAATTTATGTACGGTTCAGAATTATATATTCCATTCCATAATAGCTAGGAAATTCCTTATCCATATTATTATTTATTCAAATTCATCTGTGGACATTATAAGTTTGATCAAGGATATTATTTTCTGAAATAAAGCCAGTGTTGTCAGTTGGTAACGTATTATTTTTTAGTCGTAAACAATACTTAAAAAAAATAGGGATTTTCTAAATTATTTTCTCATGCTTTATTCAGAAATGACAGTCAAAGATCTTTTAAAATAAATTTTTTAAAATCGGCCTTTAAGTGTTAAAGATTTGAACTTTTTTTCAAATGCAATTATTTTTAAGTCTCTAGCTTTATCAGTATTCCGAAATTCAAATGTCTCGCCATTGCCAAATAAGCTCAAATCTTTGGAAGATAGCAAACTAGACATTATTCTCCAAGAATTAGAAACCGCTAAAACCACTTCTTCAAATGAAGTATTTAAAAGTATTATAAATTAATCGTTTTTACAGACCTCAGGAACGTTTCCACCGCATAACGAGCAAAATAAACGAAAAAAAAAATGCAAGCAACGAGCGACGTTTCGCGTAACGAGTTTCGATTAGAACGGAAGTTCCGGATTTGCGCCTGCTACATCAGTTCGTGTTTAGCACCCGTTCCGTTAGCATCGCTGGTTTCTTGTGATCATATTTTCCCAAACTTGTGTTTCAGATATATCATTGAAGCTGCATAGTGTTTCACAGCAAGGAGTTGTGGAAGTTCTTGTCAGAAAAGGAGAAGGGTAGAACAAAGCAACAATCTTCTGGGCGCAATAATGAGAAATTCTAAAGTATGGGAAACTGTTGCATCGTACAATAGAGACGCATTACCCTAATAAGGCAGAGATTATGCGTCCTACACTTTGTTTAATATGAAAACAAATGTCTCTAGACATAGTTCTAGTAAAGAGTATGGAATTAGATGCTATCATAAATAATAAACTAATTATTATAAATTTTTTCTGCAAATCAAATTCGCATTCCAGGTTGGTTCATTTCCCGATAGAAAGATGAAGATGATTCACGCTCCTTTTTTTCATTAATATATCTAAATAGTTCCATTCCTAAAACTTTCTGTTTTTTTCCTTTTTGTTTTATCGAATATAGATGGCTAGTGTCGAATATAGATGGTACTAGTGTTTCTTTAAGAAAATTGCTGATTATTTTTTTAAAGAAAGTTAGCGTGGGATTGTTGATAGCGTGAGAACATTTTTTTCTCTTTTTTTCCATCTTTTTATCCTATTCTGGGCATGGGGTTTGTTTATTTTTATGATTTCTACTTTTAAAAGCCAGATGGCTAATTATATTTTAAATCAATCTTGTTAGCGGTTTTATGTTTGTGTTTGGTTTTCCTCTTTCTTTTAAAATAATGCTTTTCTAGGCTGTACAGATCTCTTTGTCTTTGTTGGGAAATTTCGGGCTAAGGAGAGCTATATTTTGGCATAATGCAAGCTTCTTACAGAAAAATTTCCCAATTATTATTTTGAGATCATTTCGAATAAGTCCTTAGCCCTAAGTGAAAAATGGACTAAGTGGATTCCTTGCTTTTTTCTATTCCCTCTGTGTTTTCTCTGTTTTTTGACTTTCTTTGAATGATATTGATTTCTTGTTCCACTTAACAATTTTACATACCAAAGCTAAGCAATTTTCATTAAGTCTTATAGGGTCGAGATTAAAACATCGAGACTCTGTGATACACTTAATGATGAAACTAAAAACATGACGAAATCGCAAGAATGACCTAGAATTTCAAATGAAATTTAGATGCTATAATTACAAAAATGGTTCAAGGTGATCGCCAACTTAAATGCATCTGTAACTACGAGAATGAAAATGATGAATTCTCTCAAACTTTCTAGGAAGGCTTTACACTTACTGAAATGAAGACAGAAATTTTGGCGACAATTTCTTTTCCAATTTTAATAGGGTTTCAAGAAAATGACTTTTTTAGGTATCCACATACCAGATACGGCCCAATCTATCCGCCCTAAAGTAACATGACTCAGATAAATTCCACTTTCTTCTGAAGCCAAAATAATTAAGTCTTTCATACCCTCAAGACTATATGTACAAACAAAATGTATGGAACACATAGGTAATTCATCAGTGCTCAGGAAAACCAGCAGAAATGTAAACGGAACTGTACTAAACGAAGAGATGAAAAGGACTCCACTTTCGTCATACGAAAATTTCATAGAGATATTTATTTCTCTTTATCCCTGAGTCAATCTTTGCTTTAGGAGACTACGCAGTGAGTTGAGTTTGGTGTGGGTTTAGGTTTGTTTGCCTTGGGGAGTAGCTCCGCCCCTGTGTCCAGGGCGTTGAGTTTCCACATGTTGGAACTAGTTCTGCATCCAGTCCGGGGAGTTTTCCAGGGTGCCTTCGACAGGGCGGGTTAGCTATCTTTGTGGGTTATCCCTGAGTGGTTTGGACGGTGAAGATGGAACTCTGTAGAAACAGGATGGGTTTTACTTCAATGATCTCACCTCTAAATAGGTCCACCTGAGGGCATCACAGAAGTAACACGGATGAGGAAGCCGCCTGATGAAGTAAGCAGGTTCTCGGTTTCTAGGACTGTGTCAAATAATGGCTGCAGGGTTCTCCTCTGTCGATGTTGACTAATTGGGCGTTTACGAGCCGTATCTGACCCTTCAGTCCGATCGCAGATATCGGCATAAGCTGTCCCGATCTCATTCAGAACGTGGACGGCAATTCCGCAGCCAGAGTGATTTTCAGTTTCGGATTTATCCTGCCGGGAATTACCGCAAGAGGACTCACAGTTGAGGAATTAGCCTTTGCCTATATTTATTTCGTCCCAAGGGAATACAAACCAGCTTACTCCGGTTACGTTCCAGAACCAGATTTATTAGCCCACCAAAAGCAGATGGATGTTTCGTTTTGCTGGGGAAGGCTCCAGTCCGTGGACGCATGAAGGACTAGAACCAATCAAGTTGACTTCCGAGTGTCGTCCGCGAAAGAACTGGCGCAATTTGTCCGGGCTACATGAAGCCATTTCTCGTAACGAGTGTTAACATCTGTTTTTTATTGAAACCGTAATGAAATGAGTCCAGTTTTTTGCCAATTAAGAAAGAGTTTGAATAGAAATTGGGTCACCAGTGTGATTGACATGGGTTTAAGTTTTTTTAAATTTATACTAACACTATTCTTTAATAGAAATCTGTAGCTTGGAGTTACCATTAAAACTTTCTCACAGAAAAGAATAAAATTTGGAAGATGTAGATTTTTTAAATAATATATCTTGAATTTTATACCAGATTTTGGCCATAAATATCGCTTCGAAATATAGCAGGCATTTTACTTGAATATTAAAACAATAGCAATTTTCATGCATTGTTTCTTTATTCTTTTCCTTCTTATAAGTCAGTTTTTCGATTTGCATATAAAATGCGAACATCAAATTTCTCACTTTTCTAATCAGGTTCTGTTTGTGTAGTCACTGAGTGTTGCTATGTTCATTTGTTTGAGATTTTCTTTGTATTTTCATCGCATCATTTCAAGTAATTTCTATATTCTTATATTTATAGACTTATTAAAGCAAACAAGAATTCAAATAAAATAATAATGATTTTGGAAAAAAATTAAGTACACCTATAGGTTTACATTATCTAATGGATAATTGTTACATAAAATTAAGTCTTACAATTATATAAATTTACAATTCATGAAAAGAGCTATACTGTCCCATAAAGCATTTCCATTAGATGACCAATAAATCTTTTGTAAATGTTCAAGATATTACGTGAGTGAATCTACATTTTCATAAAAGACATGGAGACTTTCAAGGCTGACTAGAATCTTTGTTGTGTAATTTTGCCAGAGTTAAATAATTCATTAAATCTTACACTATTATAGTATTTGCATTTAACACTATGGATAAAAACCATATGCTATTAAATTCTATGGTTTTATGCTATTAAAAATGCTTTGTCACCCTTATTCTTAAAATAAATATTAAAAGAAGTTATGAATAATTAATAGATTTAGAGGAGTAGTAATTTAAATCTAATACGAAGAAGAATATGTATGCATTTTTTCCAAGCGAAAAGATTTGTAGAATAAACATTCAAAATTTACAGAAATTGGATATCCTATACATGGTGCGTAGCGTACTTGTACAATTTTTTTTTAAGGGCTGGAATTTATATGACAAAATACTTAAAGGGATCATTAAGAAATAAGAAAAATCCCTCAGTAATCCAAAAGATAATTAATTTTAGAATTACTAGTTATTTCTCAGTCTGACGATGAAGAGTTTGAAACTTGCTGTATACTGATACATGTTCTTACTATTTTAATTTATTTACAGTCGCTATTTAAAGGAAAATGCTTGCAATCCTTTGTAAATTACTTCAAAGAGTTTTATTTTAAGTGTAGGAGATGACATCTTATGGTTAAATATCAAATCAGTGGCTAATATTCTTCGGACAATGATGCGTTTTGTCCAAAGCGTCCAGTTCCAAGATGGCAATCTAACACTTTATCTTTTTGCTATATACATTTCGGGGGATTTTTGCCTTTTAACTTCATGTTGGTATTCTTAACTAATCAGCTGAAACACCTTTTGCATATCTGCCAAAATCAGAAACAATTGACAGAAAACAATACTTTTGGTTCATTTGTTCAGAAATCACTTATGTAAATCCTACGCATTCACGCTTTGACCGTTTTAATTTTTTTTGGAGTTTTAAGGAGCGGTGAGAGGTTTTGTGAATTATAAGTATTTTCAAATACGTCGATGTTTACATTAAGATTTCTCTTCTTTTTTTGTGTTCCTTCTGTTTTAAATCACTATTCTCATCACCTATGAAGCTGTCAGCGTAAAAAATATAATTATTATCATGAAGACACAGAATAACTGACAAGATAAAGCGAATCAACTGAAGTTGCAGCAAGCACTTATCAAAAAAATACGCCCCCCAAAACAAAAAACATGTTGCATCACTAAAGCGAATTACACTTCCCAGCTGATCATCCCCCTTTTTAGAGTTGTCAGATCGTAAAGAAAGGGGATCCAACCCCTTTGATCAAGTCATTGTGAAAGGACCAGTCCATCAATGACCATGCTCTCCCTTGGTGAGAAAATAAAGCAAAGTGTACTCCTATAGATGAGAACCTGCCTATCACAGTAACAGAGTCTCAACCCACTCCTATTGGCCCACAGAAGAAGACATGTCATTATATAGGACCCTTATCTTCTACCAGACAGCGCAGAGCAGCAGGAATCTCACTTGCTATTCGCATTTCAGACCTGCGTAGCTGAACTCTTGCAGAATCTGCAGCTAACAAGTCCAAGTGTTTCATGCCCTATAGTTTTTGCCTTAACTACAGGGGTTGCGTGGCCCTTCGGGCCCGACGTACATCACATCCCCGTCATCTGTCTCCTGTCGGATACAGTAAGGTGCTGAGGGTCGAGTTCACCTCCCTACCGAATGAGCCAGTTGTGCCTGTGTCTAGCGAGGATGTCGCATGTGTTCGCTCATGTGAAGCAAAGCATGTGGGAGGCCATACTTCGTCCGATTAATTACCAAGCGGTGGCCGGGTCGTTTTCCTGAATTTTCTCCACATACCTAGACTGGCTCGGGAATAACTTTAAGCTGTTGTTTATCCCGAGTCATAATTATTTGATTTTGTAGATTTCTGCATCAACGGACAGAATAAGTCCGAAGCGGATGGCACCTAAGACGCACTGCAGTAAATCTAATTTTAGTTTCTACTTTACGAGCGAAAAAATACTAATCTCTAGAATCTGCTAGCGTTAATTTTAACTCCAACATATTAAGGAGTTCATTTGTTCTATGGTTTAGGATTAAGAAAAAAACGCCAGAATAAAAAGACATCAGAGTAGGAAAGAGCCAATTCAATTGTTTTGAAATATACTTCCGCATCACATCATCTCTCAAGAAGACTATTTTGCACAAAGTGGGCGAATCTAAATTTGGGTCACAGTTTTGGTGGTTGTCAAGCAAGCCGCGATAAGGTCGTTTCTACAGGAGATAGCGGCATCCGGAGGCACTGTCTGGAAGGCTCGCTCTTGATTGTAGAGCTCGATGGTCTAAAGACAGCCGACTCAGGGCCGTTGGTGATCTTGCACTTCTTTCCATCCAGCTGCACAAGGTTCTTGCAATGTTGGGTAATAGATAGTCTCCAGTTTCGGTTGTAGAGACTTACCTTTGGAATCAGTCCAAAATTAGGTGTCATAGAAACGTACATGAATTTTCTCCTTTGGCTTGAAAAATTGAATATTCCTGTTTTCATTGTTAATTCCCTATGGAATATATGGCAGAAGTTTCACTAAATTACAAAATTGATAGAAGAAATTTAGAAATTACCTGTTCTAGAGTGGTCGTTTGGAGCGTTGTTGGACGATCCGTTCGTCGTCAGGTTTTACCGCTAGTTTGTTTAGAAGTTACAGGTTTCGCTGTAGGTTGATTGTATTGATGGTAGCATTGTTTTTTTTTTGCTTGGATTTATTTCATTTATTTACCTAGTTGGAGCTTACGTAGTTGTTGTACTTGTTGATTTCACGTGTCGAGTGGTCATTAGGTACTAGAGCTTGTGTCTATGGGTTCGTTCACTGAATTAGTTTCGTTTGGTTATTTGTGTTTCAGTTAACTTGCATTGGACTTTGCAGTAGTTGTTGTTTCAAACTTTCAGGTAGTTGTTGGTTGGCTGAGTTAAGATTGTGACGTACTTCCGAAATAGATTGTTCGTTTTGGCTTTTTCTAGTTTACTTGATTGTAGTTCTTGTGTAATGACCTTGTTGTGGTAGTCTCAGTGGTAAGTAGCTAGAATAGTTTGATTGTTCGTTGTTTAAATAGAGTTTATCTGTAGTTTGTGTTCGCAACTTCGGTCGTTTCAGTGACACGTAGATAGTTGATTTAAGGGCTCGGAGAGTTTGTGTACTTGATTCTGCTGTCTATGTTGTAGGAATTTCATGGTTACTGTGGTGGTTGTTTCAGCATTTCGTTAAGTTGTTGGTTTCTGGGAAATAGATAAAATCATGGGTTTAAAATCTTGCACGATAAATACAATAAGAACTAAGGGATTGTTTGTTAGATAAACTTACTATAAAATAAACTAATATATTTTTTATTTTACTGTATTGACGTCATTCAAGATACGTTAATTGCGAATGTTGAGGATCAGGAATCGTATAACTCATGATCATCTTGAATCATCTTAATCATTTAAATCATCAATCTTTCGATTTAACGAATACTAGGTTCTAATTTCCGAGTACATGATTCTAGTTAGGCAACACTTAAAGTCCTGGGTCTGGCATGGATAGTTACCGGCCGCCAAGTTATAAATGGAAAGCTAGCCGGTTATAAATTATGTTCATAGTTCAGTTACATTCAATTACAAAGAGTTTTTTTACTGCCTTTTCAGGCTTCACTGAGATTTTAAGAATCGGAACTGTAAAAGGTCTTGAGAATGTGAAGAAGAATTATGAAATATCAGAAATACTGAATTCAGCATATATATCTTCGAAGAGTGAATGGAATTAAGATTTGGCAAAACTATTTATGCTAGAACATTAAACAAATATATTTTATATTTTCTTCATAGATTTTTCAGTTCAAAGTAGGTAAAACTGATACAGCTCTGATCTTCCAGGTATGAAGAGAAGAAAAATAAATTGCTGGTTTTACACTTTCATTTATCAGTCCATGCGTTCGGCCAGGGATCCTGTTCATATCCCCAAAAATCCACTCATACATTTAGCATGAAATAATTATAAAGTCAGTGACTTCATACAATATATGTTCCATTTCAAAATATTTAGAATTTACAGGCATTCATTTAGTGCATTCCTTGCCCCTTATATTTAGCTTTTGTGCGAATTCTCGGTTCAATGGCCTTTCTCCATTCAACGCTTTTAAAATTTCCATAAGCGTAGACTTTTGCCTTTTGAGTATCTCCTGTAAACCGATGCAGGCATGTGGGCCGTTCAACTAGGAACTTGTCATCATTACTGTAATTCCCTAGTTGGAAAGAGATCGCGCATTTATGAGGTTTCCCCTCTCCTCGACAAAATCTAGTGTGGATATAAGGCTCCCACAACTGGGACGAAGTACGCGGATGAGAGAGATCACCAGATAAATAAGGTTCTCTCTTCACATGAATTGTGAATATTAAGTGGTTTGGAGACAGGTTACCCTCAAGTCCGACTGAGCGATACAGTACACTCCTATACGAGGAGGGTTTGGGTCGTAAAACTTGTATTGGACCGATTATAATTCTGCTTATGTATCAGCTCGATTGATCGTTTCTTCATTCAGAGCGTTCTTCCTGTGACCTAGCCATGATAAGTAATTTAAATTTTAGAAATTTTTCATTACACAGGGGGAGGAAATATGTGAGGAAAATAAAGCTCATTACTTCAACGTTACAGTTTTCTTTTTGACAGGACAAGACAAGACATGTTAATGAAACCCAATCATAAAATGCAGTACAAATATTTTCAATTCAAGTTAGTACGAATGGGTTTGAAACATAAAAAGCTGATGCTTCTTAAGTTTTCAAAAGTAAAATAAAGTCATTTAGGTTTTGGAAAGATGCTCTTCTGCTGCCCTGGGACCAAGAATCTATTGCTGAGATCTACAAGCTTTTGGGGAATAGTTTAGGATCTTATTAAATTAATACTAGTTCGTTGCGATTTTCCAGTTATTGCGTTCCATACGCACATGGAAGCCACAATACAAAAAATTCTTTTCCAAGACTTTAAGAAGCTCCTAAACAAGAATTCAGTCAAAATCATCAGGGTAAAGTTTGAGAGAGCTGTACATTAAGAGTACAGGTAAAATACTGTTTATATGTCTTTCAAAGGACTGACTTAAAACGACTGAATTATACATGAAAAGAGGCTTATCAATCAGAATTTTACTTAACAACTTTGATTATTTTTAAATTTTATTCTACTAATCATGATTCATTTAAAGTATCTTTTTAAAGATAGTTATTAGTATAATACTGTGACTAGATGTATATCAAAACATATTATTTACTTAGGACGATTTATCCGTATAAATTGGAAAGAAGATATTCTTCATGCATATCTGGCTGTTTACATGCATATATTGTTACATTCTTGTGGGTGTATGGTGCTAAAGTTATGAACAGTCCACGCAAGGATAATACCAGAATAAGGTTTATTTTCGCAAATTGTCAAGGAGAAAACGTAAACGCAGGTCAGGACCCAAGTAGTTCTTAGCAGATCCAGCAATGTATGAAACCGGACAACACAGTGCGGTAATAACGTTCAGAACTTTTGATATTTAGCAACCATCAGGCCAAATCAACTAAACCTAACCTAGCATTCCAGCAAGCTAGCATTTTCAAATAGCGGCTCAACTCACAGCTTCTGCTCTCACTTTGCCGGACTGAAAATCTAAAGTCGTTCCCAAGTAGGATCAACAAACTACTTCTAAGCTCGGGATCTAACGAGCTACTAGCTGGCACGCCAGCGGATAGAAACTCAAAACGTTCGCTCCAGGCTGATCCCGTTATCCTCACACCTCCAAGTCACATCCAAGCTCCACTCCTTATATAAGTTTCTCGAGGCCGAGCGGCGACATTGGGATGAGTTTACGGGCCATTCATCCTCTCCTATAGAGATATCGAGAAGATTCCAACACTTTGGATCCTCATATTGTAAAGCCCAAGATTGTCGTCCGAAAGTCAGGGATCAAGGCATTGAGCTGCTGTCAGTCATCCCATTTCTTATCCCTGTAAACTCTCTTCTAACCCTAAGCCTCACCATGCGGCTGAAGCTTTTCCATGTTCTGTAACAATATTAATAAGGAGGAAAGGTTTTGTGGTGATGTTTGCTCGTTTTAGTTCTTTATGCACGTCCACGTTGGATTTACGACGATAAAATATACACAGTGATGGATTAGCTCAAGAGGACTCAACGCAACGTAAAATTATTTTAAAATTCAGAATTACATTTTAATTTATTTAATTAAATAACGAAAATTAAATAGTTTTAAACGGGTTTTTCACTGAATGAAAGCTTCAAGAACTCTAAAGTGCTGAAAGATTATTTTACATCACCATTAAGGCGACAAATTATCATAATTTTAATGATGCATCAATTTAATTGTAGTACAGTTTTTTCTCTGACTATGAATTAACGTTTCAAACGGTATGTTTAAACATAGAATTGGAAAGAAATGTTTTCTATTGAATTTCAGAAATCAAATTTACATTGTTTCATCAAATCTTTTTAATTCAGTGTTTTTACCCGCATCATTAAAGTTAAGAAAATATTGGTTTTTTGAGATCAAGTAGACTCTTACATCGTACGCTGTTATTTATCGTGCCAAAATGCACGTTCCTTTTTTATTTTCGAGGGTTTTAATATGCACTAAAATTCACATGAACGTTGGTTTAGGTTCCTACGCAGAATGGGTTTCAAATTTGCGTTTTATTATGCATTAATAAGAGTAATTTTATATTTAGTGTTTATTCCCCTAACTAGGTTAAAATATTCTTTTTTGTCGACTCCTCTCAGAGGAAATTCTCTGGGGTAAAATATTTCTCAATGCAGATTTTGACTTTTCATTTATCTGAGTTTATAATAACATTTTTATCAAGAAGCTTCACATTACCAAGTTATACAGTATAGTCGTATATTTTGTACCTTTAACAACTGGATTGTTTTTAACTTGCATTCAAATGGTAATGCACACTTAATCGTGTCTACGCTATTTTCTAAACAGATTTGAATGGACATAGTTTCCATCGGAAAAATAAGCTTTAAAATGAAGGGAAGATTGTAACAATTTATTTTTGAGTCCACTAACATTACTTTCTGAAGAATGTTCCGGAATTCTGATTTTTTTATAGGGGTCCTATAGTCCTAAATATCTTGTAAGTAGTGTTCTTCACAACTAACATTTTATTGTGACAAAAAGTTCCATCTCTTGACTTAAAACCAACAGAGTTATGGAGCTTCGATTTTCATAATTTTAAACTGATGAGCATCGAAGTGATAAATGTACGCCCTGATTGGACATTAGGATCATCTCTCAGGCGAACTATTGAAGATGGTGTAAGAAATTAAGTTCGAAGTCAGCGATGTTCCAGCGAAGAACTCAATAACTCCGTCAGTTTTAGTCGCGAAGAAGAATGGCTTTTTTTTTGATTTTAAAATACAGCTGATGAAAAATATTTTCTACAATATGCAGCTAAATAGAGACCGGGAGACCGTATGAAAAATAAAATTTAATACTTTCAGAAATGTATTTATAAACTCAAAAACAAGTAATAATCAAATTCTTCCTCATTAAACATATTTTCAGTGGCGGACTATATGCCTATCTCTGACATGGTTTTAGAAATTAGACTATGACTAGTTACTATAAACATGTAGTTACCCTTGTATTTGTTTAAAAATAAATCGATTTTTTTGCACGATTGTCTCGCATTTTCATTCACCATAGCTGTTATGAAGAAATTGAATAAAAATTATATATTTAGAAAGGTTCCTTTCCTCAGAAAAAGAATAATTCAAGGGAGGTTTATGTTTGATTTAGGGGAAAGTTGGTAGGCAATAATTTTGGGAAAAGAGACAAGAGAGGACAGTATATTGAAAAAAATAAGGTCCGAGCAACGCCGGTTTCACTATTAATGGCTCGAATTTATGGCGTGGGTAGAGCTTCTAATTAGAAGAATTTACGGCGATCTGCGTACTGGGTTGTCTACAATTATTAGCGTATACTCGTAATCGGTCAAGTTGTCTTGGAAGTGTTTTCACTATTCTTTGACAAAAGAAACTCTGGTTCGAAACTCTTCAATGAGTCCATCGCGTCTTTAAAACAGTCGGAATAACCTCTTTATCATCACCAAATTATCACCACACAAAATTTGATAGCTACAATACTTTATCAATCGTCGCGAATAATTTCCAGAAGTCATGATATCTCATCACAGTTCGCCATAGAAAGGAGAAATTTTTTTACACATTTTTTAGAAGACAGGGAAAATGACATATAATCGAAGCTTTGTGTCATATAAACAGTCTTTATCCATTTATGACTAATGAATGGAACTGTGATGAAATGACAAATACTCAAATCACAAACGCCCCATTATGAATCAGAAACGTATAAACGATTATTTTTACTCTATACGAAAAAAAGCTAGCCAAAAGGATTTTAAAACTTATTGGTAAAGGCGTAAAAGCATTATATTAGTTTTTTCATATATTGAGCTACATTTTTACAATTGCTTTTCGACATATTCAACGACATACTTTAACCTCCGTAGCTCTCCTGCAAACTTCACAGATTACTTTTCAAAGCGATAAGTGTTTTACATTTGTATCAAAGTTTTATTATTTTAATTTTTTGTTCGATTTCATCAATTTGCTTATTTCGATATATGGAACCTAGTCAATAAGGTTGCGGTAGAACTTTTTTATTCTATTAACTAGAAACAAATAATTTTTAAAATAAACTCCTTCTTTAAATGTAAAAATAATTTTTATGTGTTCTAATGAAATCATTGAAGAGCAATCAACT
>BGPR01018239.1:0-21844 GCA_013235015.1 Araneus ventricosus | reverse complement strand
GGAAGATTTAATTGTGATGGAGATAAAAATATAATAATATTAACAAAAAACGAATAAAAAAGAACGAGGAATTCAGGAATAGGTTCAGGCCTTCGAGGAAAATTAAAATTTAGACCTTAAAGCAGTTTTTCCTCGACAGAAAACCTATTCTAAATTTGAATCTACATGGATGAAGACCTCTGATGGCATCATCCACCAGATTCTCCTTCCGCCTCGCTCTTTTTCATTCGTTTTTTGTTAACATTATTGTACTTTTACCTCTATCACAATTAAAACATATTTTGTATTCCTTATTTTGTATTCATATCTTTGTGCCTCGCTATTTTTTCCTGTATGATGCTGCACTTGCACGTACCAAATAAATTGCTTCTATTATTGATGCTTTGTCTTTATTAGATATTTTTTCTATCCTAGAATATAAAGTATATTTTCAACAATGGCATGATCCTGTATGCCTGACCTACCCTTTAAGTTATTCTAAGGACTTTTGAATCACTCTGCATATCCACTTCACATCTTGGATGTTCGAAATGCTTTAACCTAAAGCTTTAACGGTCCGGGCGGTCTAAAACTTTCCCCTTAACAGAAACGAAGGTCAGTCTGAGGCGGTTGGCTTCTTTTGAGGGGAGGTGAGGTTCTGAGATCGCTTAGGACATAAGTACGGTAGGGTGTCCAATTATCCTTGCCAACCACAGTCCATTTCCGTGCGCCTCAAGGGAAGTTTACATCAGTGGTTGGGGTGGTAGGGTAAATGACCACCCAGGTTGGGAGAGTCCAATTCATGTCGTATCCTCCCAAAAAGGCCTGGTTTGAAAAGGGCTGGAAGAAAAAAGTCGCCTCGGGATTAAAGAGTTAACCCTCTCGTACTATATAACGTATAAATCGCATCTTAATTATTCCATGTAGTTTTTTAGCATCTATACTAGAACGTTTCATATAAATAACGTATTAATATTATTTATTTATTCATAACCGAGCACGTGGATACAGATTAAAAATACTTTATAATTTTTCCAAATAAAAAAAGTATCGAGTTTAAAGGACAAAAAAGGAGAAAGTTCAAATCAGGCATAATTATCTTGAATAATCACTAAACAATGAATTGTTATAAAATCCTGTTTAAATTAATTTTTAGGTAGTTTAGTTTTATTCACATCTCGTTTTGAAGCAACACGAGGACTATTTTGGGATGGACCTCGTAATTTTGAACAACGGCCAGAGGACGAGAACGACACCTGAGCTGGCAACCCCCCGTCTCCAAATTTCCATGACACGCCAACGGGAGGACGTTTGACCCTACACGTACGATTTAGCGTGCATCGGGCAGATTGCACGACGTATCCTATGTGGAACAGGTTTTTGATCCTGGAGCTCTACGGCTCCGAGGAAGTCATCTTACCAGGCATTCTAAATAGGCATTCTAAATAGACATCTAATAAGGCATTTTGAGCAGAATTGAAATTCTAAGTTATTGGAATTAATTAACCCTCTTATTCCTAAGGACATGGAAATAAAGGGACCAGAAAATACGGGAACGTTAGAGCTTCTCTATCAAAGATAAGGGAAATTCACTTTCCCCCTCAAAAACCACAATGACCGCTGGCATTGTCCGAATTGTAAGAAAACACCCCTCTTCCCCAAACACATCTGGGCGAGCCACTCTAACGAAGAAAGCACATGCCGCGGGTGTTAAATAAATCACACGTATCGAAAGGGGATGTAAATTTCAGATTGACATTCGGACGTTTCGGATGTCTATCGTCTTTTGCTTGAAGGGACGTATGGGACGGTCCCGTATTTATAGAGTTAACATACAAATTTAGAATGGCAGACACATAAATTTGTCAATCCCCTCTCCAAAATTCCGTGACACGCCAACGGGAGAACGTTTGACCCCGCAGTACGATTTAGCCTGCAACAGGCCCATTGCACGGCGTATCATAGGTGGAACATGTTTTTGAACCTGGAGCTCTGAGGCTCCGAAGCCTTCATTTTACCACTATACCACGGCGGCCCAATTAATTCTTCGGATAGGCCATTTCGAGCAGATTTGAAATTCTAAGTTATTGGAAATAATTAACATACAAAATTAGAATGGCAGACACATAAATTTAAATAGATAAGCCAGTTTCATATTTTCCTTGTGTTTTTTTCAAACACAATAAAGTAGAAAGAATGGTGCAAAAATAGTTGAAATCATAAAATGGCGTAAGATTGAGCTGATTGTTTCTCATAACTTATTCTTCTCATGATCTCCAAAAAAAGTTTTTTCCTATCTTTCTGTTGTATCAGTTTTATTCAAAAAGTCTTGTGTAAGTAATATGAGATTTATGCGCATGCATATCTATGTGTGTGTGTGCTTCTTTCTATTTGACAGGTGTTTCTGGTCTTTTTTAAACCTCGCAGCCGTGAAATGTCAAGCATGTTAAATCATTTGGAACAAGAAGAGAACAAAGAACACATCATTTAAGCTGAAATGAGCCAAGTGAGCTTAATAATATGCAATAAGTAGATTTCCATGAAGTCTTCATTCAAGGTAAACGGTTTTTTTCCTCACCTTGGCGACTAATACTTTTTAACCTTTATTCAGAAACATCAGTCTGGCTCCCAATTGTTAAAAGTTCAAGTTCACGAATTAGAAGCTATCAAAAGGGTGATACGAAAAGCTTACGACTATCTGAATTTTTATTTCATCAAGAAAGAAAAACACTTTCTGAAAATACTGGTATAATGGCTTCAAATTTGCGCCAGTAAGGTGAGAACAAAATGGCTGTTGCTTCGCGGTCTCATAATTGATTCATGAGTTTCAAAAGAAATGAAAATTAAAAGTTTTTCATATGGGATTTTCCGCATTTTCATTCGTTCTAGGAACGAGATACAAGCTCGTAGACTCATGCCTATGTAGCAGATGAGATTCATTTATCATTTTCTTTATATAGGGAAGACCGGGGCAAGTTTGGCACAGGGGCAAGTTTACACAAGGCTTATATTTCACTTACCATTGGTCGGGGGGTGCCACATGTCATTTCAGAATAAGTGTCCCGGCCTCCATTAATACATACACCTGTTTGGAGTCAGTCTTGAAAGTGGACAACTTTTTCGGATTTTTTCCCCAGTTGAGTAAATTTTTACCCTTACTTAGTGACTTTAATAGAGCTCGTACTATTAGAGTATTAAAACTTATTATGGATTATCGTCTTATGTTGTTCTTTTGTGGTTATTTTAAGCTATTTAGTTGATTATTTTTATTATGAATGAAGCTTATATGCTGAGTTATAACAAAAACATAGCGATGGGGCAAGTTTACAGACAGCGCATGGGGCAGATTTACACAGTGTGTAAACGTGCCCCATTGGCATTTTTTTGTTCGAACTGGCACAAGTGGTATTTGGCTATAAATAAACTACTACTATGCAAACTCTATTCACGCAATTTTGTCAGGAGTAAATTTATTTCTTAACTCATATATAATGTAAATGAGAGTTTACTTATCTCTAAGGCAATGATGAGACGACTCGCTGTCTGACATTCACCAAGTTTCATTTTTTTGTTGACGGTGAGATGATGTTAGACATAGTATATCATGCACTCACAAGCACTATAAACTCATTATATCATTAATATAATAGTTTGGCCTCAATTTGCAGGAGTTCGCCCCTCGTCTCGATATAGATGAATTTGTCTCTAAAGAAACATACCACTTAAGACATTTACTTTAAAAATCTCTAACCGTGGCCTGTGCTCAGGAAAAGTTGGCACCTTACATTACAGGGTCGCAGAGTGACATGAGTTCCCTACTTTCTTCTCCTTATACGTGTACCTGTCTCAATGAGATAGGCCACTTGAGATTTTACTTATGAGTCCAAATGTGTCCTGAAAAAGGATGACACCTTGCGCTGGAACGTCGCTGAGGGAATTAACTTTTTCACTTAAAGCAAGAAGTCATCTCACAAGAAAGGTTAACGCGGGTCGCGTGGGGTTCATTTCATGACCCCAAGCCCTCGGAAACTCAGATTCCAAGAAAACTAGCCAGCTGAGTTAGTCACACCCTCTGCCGTTTCTGAGTATTTAGAAAGTATTTTCGAAACTTTTCGTCCTCTAATACACGTCTGGTCAGTTACTGGGGTTATTAAATGACCCCACGCGTCTTTCCGTTTGATCCGCAGACTAGTTATTAAACGTAGCTGATAATGTAGGCTCCTTATTTTGCCGAATTGAAGTATTTAACTGTTTCTCACAATGCCGACTCCATAAGAAAAAGAAATGGAGCGTTTACGTAAACTTCTTGCTGAAGTTGAAAGTGATGAAGATCCAAACTTTGACAATGAAGACAATGGACCTGAGGATGTTTCAGAAGAGATTTTGTCAGATTATGAAAGTTTCTGCGAACATGATACGGAATCGGAAGAGGACGGAGATTCTGGAAATGAAGATGTGAATAACTTAGAATTGTTTTCATCAAAAGAGGGCATTGAGTGGAGAAAATCAAAATTTAGGTAAAATACTCTTTGTCATAATATTATGTCGAGCTTACCTGGAACAAAAGTACCAGCGAAAGATATGACAATCACTGTGAAGAGTTGGGAGTTATTCATCAACGTTAACATGATACATTTAATTGTATAGTGAACAAATATATTTATCGAGAAATGCGCACCACACTTTTCACGTGAAAGAGATGCTTGAAAAATGAACTTCTAGAAATCCATGCTTTGTTAGTGGACAATAATGGAGTAGAATTGATTTGTGTTAGGCACTGTATTCTTAATGTCTAAAAGTCAAAAGGGTAATTTTCCCAGCTAAAAATATAATGATTTTAACAGCGCAGGGTTGAATTTTAGTTTGGGGTCATTCAATGACCCCTCGCGTCTTACCGTTCGCTAAGGAGGCGCGCGTCTTTCGAGTTAAAGTTTGAGGGAGGGTCCTCCCCCTTCCGGCCAGGCCCTCACAGGGTTCTATGGATCCTTCTTTTGTGTTGAAGTCACAACAACTACTAACTATTATGCTGTTAACTGTACCTATAATACAGTAAATTATACTGAATTAATCCTAAAACATTATAAGGAAACTATGAATGCATAAATTAATCTATAAACATAATGCCGGCTTAAAGATAATATAGATAAATGTTATAAACATTATCCCTCATCATGAAATTTATTAAAGTTTGCTTCGAATAATTTTTCGAGATCAGTTCAAAATTGAATACATGTACTAGTTTCAAAATTTTCGTATGAGCTGCTATAATTTATTGCTTTTTATATTCCAGATTTTTAAGTAAGAAGGAAAACATCAAATTTTTATCTTCCATTATTACATTGATTTATTAAGTTTGATTGGACAAATATGTACATTACTAACAGTAAGAAAAATGTATTAAATTATACTATAGTTCATAAAGGAAATAATGGCAAAAAGTGAATCGCCTGTTTATTTTTAGAATTTAATTTTTTCCTTCTCTACGTATCATATAATATTGTCGAAATTAATTAATTTAAAAAGTCATTACTGAATTTATCATATTTTATTGACTATTATATTATGGATTTTAAGGAAACTATCGAAAATAGAAGGAAATTATCAAAAAAATTGTATAAATTTCTTAAAATGAATATTTACCTGAAAAATTCTTACTTTTTTAAGAATATTATTTATACCTGACTTCGGAGAGAAATTAATTTGTTTCTTGAATTATTTCAAACGTTTTTGGCAACCAAGCTATCATTAAAAATAAAAGTTGCCTGAATAGCATTTGTTGATGTTGTTGTAATGTTGTAGTTATTTAAATAATAATCGTTTCGTCTCTGCCTAGAAATACTGACAAAGCCTTTATTTATTATGATAAATAGCGCACACTTAGAAATTATCATAATTTCATTGGCATGTTTAAATTTCTGAGAATAGATTTAAATGTAAGGTAAACACAGAAAATATTAATTAAAGCCCAATGTTGGTAAATTCAGTATTAAATACGAATATATAAATTTTTTAAATATATATTAATCATCTTCTTGACTGCAAAGCAGAATTCAAATCATGTTATGTCAAACAATATTTACTGCAGTAGTCTTAAAATTCCTAATTACACATTTATTTATTCGTCTTGCTAAAATTTACAGAATAATAGTCACTAGCAAATCACAGCTTTTAGTTTGGCGGCGATTTTTTTTTATTTTCGAAATTTGGAGAACAGATTTATGACTATTTGTTTCTTCGTTCACATGCTCGGCTGAAATGTCCAGTTACTTAGAAATATAGCATTTGGTCAACCTCTTTTGTCTATGTTTGCATGTTAACCCTTAATTTATTCCTTGTAAAAGCATTGTAACTTAATAATGGCAAAAAGTGGTTTGTTTTACAAAAGAGTAGACGAAAGAATGATGCTCAAGTGGTTACCAACACGAATTTGTTATAAAAAAAGGAAAGGTCAAACAGTCTGGGTCACAATGCGTTTTCCAAGAAGATTTTAAATATTTGCTATAAATAATCTACAAACTCGTGTTTTCATGGTGTTCTTTTCTTCATTCGATTTTTTTAGAAAATGTTTGTCTTAGCTAAGCAACGATTCTTCGAGTAAAACAAGCAAATTAAATATTTTCGTTCTTGATGCAAGCAAAGTGCTTTTCATAGAGGCGATTTTTTAAATAGAAGTTTTTTCTTTTTTTTAGTAATAAAATGTATAAGGGGACATACGACTGTTGAACCTCGAGAGAGTTCGGTATTTTGAAAAAGAATTATATATTTTCCTCTGTCTTTTCTGAATAATTGAAAACAATTAGCGTTAAAAAATACGTATAATTATGAAAGTTATGAAGGAAAATGTATCAGCTCTTGAATGTAAACATTAAATATGGCCATATCTTTAAAGCGCTATATCTCAATATGTGTTTTTTCGTATGCTGCGCGCACGATATCTCAAGAACTATTGAATATTTTTTCTTAAGATTTTTACCGAATATGTATGTTGCTATGTTCTACAAATTGAACCACATTTTTGTACATATTTCTCCAAAGAAGTGTTTTTGTAGGGGTGTTATAAAAATTGAAATTTTAACTATTTTTAACATTTTTATTTTAAATCTGTATATAAAATGGAAATTAGATTTAAATGTTAAAAAATTGAGGTTAAGTTTCTTAAACAGATTGTTTGGATAACATAGATACCCAAAATATTGTGTTTCGATAAATATTTTTTCTGTAATCTTGCACGCACAGTGCCTATCTCATTTTTCTCCAAAAATTATACCCATATTTATTACTCTCAAATAAATACATACCAGTATGAAGGTATGAAAATGTGTTTATTATAAGAGAAATGACAGATATTTTTCTAGAAAAAACAGTGAGTTCGTGAATTGCATTGTTTCACAGATATAATGTATCGAATTTGACAGTTTTCCAACATTTTTTCGAGAATCAATAGTAATTTGAGATTATATCGTAGGAAAAGGTTTTAATTTCCCTCCTCCGTTCTTCTGAAGGAGATTATGTTTCTGATTAAGAAACATCAAAAAGAATTTAAAAACCTTTACTAAGTGTTCTCTTTTTCATATACAGATTTCTAACTTTTATATTAATAATATTGTGTGTCTGATGTCATAAAATTGATGGTCTTAAATAATTATTTATAACAATTATTATATTAAATTATTATTTACATACGATATTCACTTTAAAAACTTCAACTTGAAACCACTATTGAATACAAATTCCTGCTCCAAAAATTACCAAACTTAGAAACAGCACAGAAGCAACAGATTTTATATCTTTCATAACAATAGTAGCACTATTAATGAACTTCATACCAGAGTGAACATTGCGGGAAAATCCTTTATTAACAGTTCTGGCATCAAAACAGATTTTACGATCTTCACTGGCGGTAATGAATGTTTAATATGTAGTGCGACGTTTTCTATAACCAGGTTAAACTTAATATCGCCGCCCACTACACTATAGTTCAAAGCATGCCAGACGAAATCTTACGAATATGTCGGTGAAATTACAATTTCTGATATTGTGGTGATAAAGGTATTGTTTGAATTACTTCAGAACAAAAATTCATATGGATTAAGGTCTGGCGACCCAGGAGGCCAAGAAATGGGTAAATTCCAACCAATCTCTTTGTCGTTAATAAAATGATTTTTTAAAAAAAATAACCGTTTCACACATATGCTAGTGTATATTGGACCCACCCTCTCCGTGCATATAAAGAATAATGCTGCTAGTAACATTTATTTATTTATTTACCAACACCGTCACAGTCTACACAGAGTGTGTAAAGCCTTGTTGTACTCCCCGGACAACGGGGAGTACAGAACAAGAGTAAAACAGGAAAAAAAGAAAGCATCACATCACCTTATATTACATCACATCAAAATTGAGCACAGTACTGAACATATAGAGTTGTAGTATGTAGAGTATAGTATAAACATAAATTGAGCATATAGCATGCAGAAAAAACAACAAAAACAAATGTTCTGAACAACCACGAAAGACAAAGGGAATTCTTCTTAACCTAGATTCTTAGTAATGAACATTACAGAGTATTTTAAGGATCCTGCCATTTATTGCTTTTCAAAGAATATTTCAATTTAGATTTAAAAAAAAAACATAAGAAAGGCGCAGTTCCGGTCCAAGCCGTAGATTTTTTGTGAAAACATCGGGATAAAATAAAAAAAAAAAGTATTTCCTATTAATATGTAATTTAATTATCAATCTCTTTAATACAATATTTACACAGAGTAGTACGTATAATGGTTACAGAATAGATAAATCACAAGCTACCACAAACCTTTGATACATGCGATAAACTTGTGATTTATGTATTTTGTAAACATTATACTATTCTGTGTAAACATTGTATTAAAGAGATTGATAACTAAATTATATATTAATACAAAACGCTTGTTTTATGATTTTATCCCGACGTTTCCACGAAAAATGTACGGCGGGATCCGAACTGCGCCTTTCTTAAGTTTTATTTAGAGTAGCTTTTAATGGCGCCATTTGTTGACAGTATATAGAATTACATTTCACGTATGCGCAGTAAACCATTATTTACTACAAACGCTCATATTTCCCGCAATATTCAACATTTTGAATTCGAATTTTAATATAATGTCTCTTTTAAGTATTGTCTAGTATTTTGTAAGTTTCGTACGACTCGAAAGAAAACTCTGCATGTTATAATCAATAAACATGATTACGACTCGAAAGAAAACTCTGCATGTTATAATCAATAAACATGCGGAATTTGAAATTTTCAATTTAATACCGATTTTTACCTAAATTTTGAGGAATATTTTTATTGTATCACTTTGGGTCCACGTAATGCGCCTCAAGCTCTTTAAAATGACACCAGAATCAACCTCCTAGCTAAACGCGTTTCCACGTTACACTTATTTATAACCTTGCATAAAGCTAATTCATAACAATCACGCGCATGCGCCTCCATTGGTACGATGACGTCAGAGGCCAATCAAATACTATGCGACAAACTCTTACAGATATGATCGATCCGTTGTGGGGTCAGCCATTCTTTTCGAATGATTAGTCTCGTAGTTATTAGAGATTCAAATCTGAGGGTATTTTGTCACACAAGAAAGTTCGACCGACTATCACTGTGTCGAGCGGAAAGACGTTTTCATGTCAAAATGTCAGAATATTTTCTGCAAAAATCTTCAGTTATACGTTGATTAAGCCATTGTAAACTTTGAAGAAATGCTGGTGTCCAGAAAGCCCAAATCCTTGGTTCTGAAAATGGTTTACAGTGCTGAATTTTTGAAATAATAATAATCACAATTTTTATTTTGTTGCATAGTATGACATTCCGAGAGCGCTTTCTAAGTTTAACGAATTTTAGCTAATTTTTTTCCTTTTCACTGTTTCAAGGTGAAAATTTAGCACCCTGTATATTTAAGAATTCTTCTTTTCAATTTTGTAAGAATGCAAAAATATAACAACAGAAACAAAAGTTCTGACCAACTATAAAAGAGAAAGGGAATCTTCTTAACCTAGATTCTTGTAATGGACATTACAGAGTATTTTATCTACATGGCATTTACATGGACAATGAACTGATATTCTGTCTTCAACAAAAAGAACAGAAAAAATGTAGGGTATGGTAGAGTAAATAGACGCGTCTAACGAATCCCTATTATTTGCATATGCATTAGCCTTTCTTTATTAGAAAATATTTCTTATAATTTATTTTAAAAAACCCTTATTCTTCTAAATATTATTTTCAGAATAATTAATATCCTATTCATGAGCATAGGAATTGTAGAAAAAGAAGAACTATATTATTTGAAAAGAAAACCTAATCACTCATTTAACACCCTGGATTATCTCTAATTCTGTTAAAAACCTATTTTTTAAAATTTCGTTTCTGAAATTAAAACCCTCAATCATCTTATCATCTTAGATTTTGTGCTTTGGATCCGTATCGTCTTGAAAAGATTAATTGAAGCTCTAACCGAAGAAAATTAGGAATAGTAATTTGAGAGCTCATTTGAAATGGAAGATGGGAATACTTTGGATCGCAGTTCTCATGAATATAGCTCTTTCAGAAAATTAGTTTTAAAAAGAGCAGGCATGTGATAATCGTCTGATGAATTAGGGTTATGACAGACGGGATTTCAATCTATTAAGACGACCATGAACACCTTCAAAATTATTTTTTTTTTAAATTTTCAACTAATCAGTTTGAAATTCTGCAGGCATTAATAAGAACACTATAGAATTTCGTCTCATAATCTATGGCTACTTAATGGCTAAATGAAGGCAATTCTGAAAATTTCATTGCAATAAACTTATTTATTTCTTGGCGAGAAGCGTCTGATAATTCCATTTAGACTTAACAATTACAATCGAATTTTGAAAGTTCTTAAAATTTCCGACTTCGGCTCGTAAGGTGTAAAAGAAATTATTTAGATGGTGAATGAGTTTAAATATAAATTTAGAACTAAAAGATAGCCAAAGATTATATAAACTTATTCATTTCTGAGTTATGCGTATAAAAGTAATTTTTAATAACAATTAATGGCATTTATAATAAATGATCCAGGCGCTCCAAAATTACTAGAAATCGTTTAAATTTTTTATTAGTTATTCTAACCCTTTTCAAGCAAAAATTGAGATTTTTTCTATGTTTAAGAAAGGAAATTTAAAATTAATGCACATAGAAACTCGAAACTCTTGATTTTGAAAAAAAAATGTTCTCAATATTTGATATGGAAGAAAATATTTACAATTTAATAACAAAATAACTGCAATATGAAAGTCAAAAAATTTTTCTCCATATATATTTTAATACTTATATAAAATGTCATGAAAGGTGAAAAACATTTGAGAGACTGGTACATTTATCGTAAATGCCGCTAATTGTTATTAAAATTTTGAGAGCCTGGAACATATAACATAAATGACGCTAATTGTTATTAAAAATTTGAGAGCCTGGCCATATATTATACATGCCACTAATTGTTATTAAAAAATACATTTACACCCATAACTCAGAAATAAATAAGTACAGAGCTCATCCAGAAAGTAAGCATCGTTTGGGTATTAAAAAAGATTAGCAATTTGTTTTCCTTTGTATTTTATTACAGAAAAATCTACACACCTTAAACAACTTTTCGACATATGCACCATGCCAATTACGGCATGTGTCATATCTTGGCACTAATTGCAACATACCCGTTTCGTAGAATTCGGCCGCCTGCGGCATGAGCCAGTTCTGGACAAGAAATTTCTTGAGATGAGAAAACAAATGGAAGTCGGATGGAGCTAGGTCAGGACTGACTTTCACCTATTTGACAGTAAATTTCACAAGGTCGAACATTTCTCGCATTCAAAAACTTTATAACGGCTCTTATTTCACAGCTGGCGGGCCGATCGATTGCTTTAAACATGATTACCGACAAACAAGTGCTTCAAACGTTAACGTAAACAAACAAAATGTCTAGGCTAATTCGTTCTCAAGATCTCTTTGAAGGATGTAGCCACGCATGCGCGACTTTCGTGCTGTCAGATGCGCGGGAGATATGCGCAAACGTTACTTACTTTCTGAAAGAGCTCAGCAAATTGCAGTGAAATTTTGTGTATTGCATTATATAGTGCTTCTATTAAAGCCTGCAAAATTTATAAAAAAAAAAAATACACCGTCTGGTAAAAAGATATGAAACAAAATTCTTCTCAGGTGTATCTCTCATATACGTGCCCCTCTCAGAAGGTTAAATTAAAATATGCACACAGAAATAAAACTCATTTACAAAATGCTTTGCATTATTTAAAAAAGAATTTTAAGCTTTGCAACATAGTTTATTTGATTTTTTTAATTTTATTGATTTTTATATCTTTTCAGATCATTAAAATTAAATGTCAAGTGGTTATAACTGTGCATTTTCGTCTCCACGACGACTTTTTACGTTTAAGTGACTGCCTACGTTCGGAACAAAAATTTTGAAAAATTGTATATTTTAATAATTTTTATTTTTTTATATGCATTATGAATTATAAACACAGAGAACACCAAAAAGTTTCGTATAAATATAATATTTTTTAATTTGTAATAAATTTTAATGAAATTTAACCAACACGGTTAACACTCTACACCAAATTGTAATGCAGCAATTCTAATTTCCATTACACAAAATTTATAGAAAACAATGATCTATGAAATGAACTAAAATCTAAGAAAAAAAATGAAAGGCAAGTAAATTAGTGGTAAAAATATGTGTAAATATGCATTTTTCCATTAATTCACAACTCTATTTTTCCAAAAACACTTGTAAATTAAAAAGTATTTCACAAACAACAAATATTTTATTTTATTTCGTTTCTTATACTATTTTAAACACGTGCTGAAAATTTCAAGTGAATATCTTTATTATATTTCGAGATATCATGTTAGCGGTTGGGAAATTTTATGAAGAACAAAGTTCTAAGAAAACTGCACTTAAAGATTTGCTTCCCGTTGGTTTTCCTTCAGACAAAGTATTTTAAAGTCGTTATAACTTTTTTCTAATGCTCTTACAAACAAAATGTAAACGGATTTGAAAAAACGACAGTCTGGACTACAAGAAAAAGTCAAAAAATAACTTTCGCCAAAGTGTTCAAAAATCAGTGTTTTCAACGTAGGCGGTAACCTTAATCAAGATGTTAAGATAACCGAAATTACTTATGAAATAGTTGTGATACTTGTGATAGAACCGAAGTTACTTGTGAGTACTGTGCGTGGAGGAGCAGAAATTTCGTCAAAATATCCCCCCCCCAATTTGTTTTTCGCTATTCAAGAAAAATTAGGAGCAACTCTACCAACGTCTTCATCAAGAGACGAGAGGAATTTAAAACAAATAAATTTGAAAATTTAATATAAATCCACCTACAGTCGCAGGTTTTTTTTTAAATAATGGTATTTGAAGAAATATTTTCACTTTTTCAACTGACATTTATGCTTAGACGTAATATATCGCGCAAATCTTTATGAATCAAATATTTAATAAAATGAGAAAACATTTTGCACTAAATTTGACAGTTTTCAAACTTTCTCGATCAAAAACAAATGACAGGAATGACATATCCTTCAGTATATATAATCATTTTTCTGTTGGCTGAGGAATGAACCAAAAGTTTTGCAATACCTCAAAGTGGTTGCAAATCATAAGAATTTCAGGAGGAAATCATAGATTTTCTTGGAATTTTGGCCTTGCTTCAAGTTGTTCATCAACTTTACAGCAGTCATCATTGCATTTATATTTTGTTCATTCCCTAGACACTATTATACGCAGAATTTATGCGAAATTTGAGGCGGATATTTCAAGTAGTATTTTAGATATCGTGTTTGGAAAAAAAAGGAAAATATGAAGAAAGTACATTTCGTGAAAAGTGAGTTTCAAGTTTATGTTTTTAATTTTCACTTTGAAGTATTTAAGTGCTTTTTAAGCTTATTGCATTTTTTAAATAATTTTTCTGCTGCTCAAGCTTATTGCATTTTTGCATTATTTTAATAATTTTCCTGCTGATCAAGCTTATTGCATTTTTTTATAATTTCCCTGCTGCTCAAGCTTATTGCATTTTTTTATAATTTTCATTTTGGGGAATTTTTTTTCTTTCGTCGCATTTCATTTAAATTAATCTTTTTTGCAATTTGTCACTCAGGCGGAATCGGCCGATTTGAATATTTCTTCAGACAACTAAATTGAATATGTATGTGAACTGACCTAGAAATACTTTTAGATATTAATATTTGTCACAGATGCTTTACATGCATATTTCTTGACAAAAATTGCTGAATTAATGGAAAATCCAGGTACCGCAGTGATTCAAAATTATCTAAATTTGCAGCAATGTCATGAAACACAAAGAAATTCATACTCAAAATATTCCAAAATAATGTCTGGTTTATGGCAAATAATAATATTATAGCAATTAATATTTTTCACAAGTACTATTTATATGCTTTCCATGCGTATTTAATTTCAGAAATTACAAAATCAATTGAAAATCCGGGTACCTCAGTGATTTAAATTATCTAAATTTGCAGCAATGTCATGAATAAAGCAATTCACACTCAGAATATTCCAAAATCACATGTGGAATGCGACAAAGGGGAGAAAACAGGAATAAACATTAAATTTAAAATAATCTAAATAAAAGCAATACAAGATGTTTCTTTATCGTATTTATACCAGTTGCGGCTCCAACTGTTAAGCTCTACAAAAATGTCTCTAATTTCACTTTCGATTTTAGTAAAAGTAAGGCAAAAACAGTTTTGAGAATTTAAAAGAACGGGATTTTAGATAAATTATAAAAAAATGTGATTTTTGGTCAAAAATTAATTTTCATCGAAGGCCGATACCTAAAAAACGCTCATAAATTAATACTCAGGGCAGCAGAATTCGCTTCCAGAGGGATGAAACATTAAATGACTGTTGGCTTAAAAATTAACTCTATCGATACGGAACCGTCCCAAACGTCTTTTCAAACAAAAGCGGTGGACGACCGAAACGTCCGAATTTCACTACGAAATTTTCACCCCCTTTCGTTAAGCGTGATTGATTTCACACCGGCGGTGCGCTCGTTAGAGTGGCTCGCCAAAATGGGTTGGGGGAAAAGGGGGTTTTCTTAGAATTCGGACAGTGCCAGTTGTTGTTATAGTTATTGAGGGGAAGGTGAATTTCCCTGATTTCTGAAAGAAAAATTAGGGCGTTTCCGGTTGAGGTTGATATTTTGAGGTTCCTGTATTCCAATGTTCTTAGGTATAAGAGGGTTAATGAAATTCATAGAACATACCAACATATTTATATTAATGAAACTTTAAATAAGCACACGCATCAGTTGCTTATTTAGTGTATGTTCTCTCCAATAAAAATCCGTCTAATTAGCATAAAAAAGGAAAATAAAAGCTTTGAATCTTGGTGTTCTCCAGCGAATAAAATAACCAACATTCAAAATTGTCATCGAATGTGTTGAAAATGCAAAATGTCGAGTTACATTTTCCTCCAATTTTCAGACATTCATTCGGAAAGATAATCTTTCATTTTTAATTTATTTTTAAACATCTTCCTATTTTTAACATTATTTTTTTCTCTGTCTCGGCAGGATGAGTGCCGTTTCCATTTACTTTTTGTTACATTAAGGAAGGGACAGATAACATAAAAAAAATATTTCGCAACAGCAAAATGAAAAGAATTTACTAAAAATAATACATTTGCTTTGTGTCAAATATTGATTTCAATCCTTAAAAATTTTTAGCTTATCACCTTTCAATATATGTTTCAAAGTTGCAGCTATTTAGGGTATTTAGTATGGGTTCAGTAATATGCAATAAAAAAATGGTCAATAGTTTGGATTTAGTAACTTTCGGTAAATGTGGTATATATGTTTCATTATATGATTCGATGCGATTTGACATTACTATAATAATGAATACTATAAGATTATATATTAACGCATTTATTTCAATAGACAATAGATAAAAATAATGAAATGCATCCGAGAAATAAAATATAAATACAATGCTTCGTTTTAAGGCAACCATGGACCTTCAAAATCATTTGTTTAAATTTTCTACTTATCAATTTTAAATTTTGCAAGAAATAATAGGAGCACCACACAAGACAACATACAAAATTCCACTGCAATATATTCATTTATTTCTGATTTAAAGGTATAAATGTAATTTGTAATAAAAATCAATAGCCTTTATAATAGATGATAAAATAATAAAAAATAATAATATAATTTATCTTTTAAATATATGATTTCTCCAAATCATTCTAATTTTTATTTTTAGTTACTGCATCGTTCTTCTATTAAAAATTGGTATTAATTTTTATGTTTCAGAAAGGAATTTCAAAAGGAACATACATAATATCTGGAAGCTGTTGATTTTTGAAAAAAATTGCCCAATACTTGATATGAAAGAGAACATTTACAGTTTAATAACAAAATAACTTCTATATGAATTCCAAAAATACTTACCCATATATGTTTTTATATTTATATGAATACCCATATATGTTTTTATATTTATATGAAATAACAAAAATTTAAGCGCCTGGAACATTTATAATAAGGGCTAATAATTGTTGTTAAAATTTCATTTATATTCAGAACTCAAAAATAAATAATTATATTGCAATGAAATTTTGTGCTGTCTTAATTATAATTGTAATGTCTCCTCAATAAATGTTCAGTTACTGTATAGTTCACAGAAACTGACAAAGGTCCAAAAGGCTTTTCACATCTTATGACAAAATGGTATTTCTAGGATGTTTTTTCACAATATTGTTGGTTTTAGTCTTTCCAGTTTGAGGAAAATGTTCCTTCCAGCACTTAAAACTATTTTCTTTTCCTAGATCAAAATCATCAAAAATCTTAAGAGGCATCACTTCATCTTAAATTCCTCTGTATCCTTAAGAAATGTTCTCTTTCCAGATTAGAAAATGTATAACACATAAAAATTTAATAATTTTTAAAAATTTTTATGAGGTAGTTTTGAGTAAACAATTCAAATTTCCGGAAATATAAGCGATTGCTTCGAAATTAATGATTGAGAGATATTGAAATTGCCTTGAAAATGAAAGAAAAAGAGAAGTCTTGCTGAAATTTATCTGTATTCCGCAGCGCTCAGCATATATTTGCCAGAAATTCCTCCGGAACCAGATCAAATAAATAATTTATTTTCGGAGATTTATTCAGATTGCAATTTAAATATTAGAGCCGAAATTAAGTATTTTACCTATATCAACAGACTTTTCTATCTAGATAATTTTCTATCTTATTACTTGTATGTAAGCAATGACAAAATGTTTTATTTTCATGCCAAGGCGACTTCTATCATGTAAGTTAAGTTCAGCCTTTTGTTATTATTCTGATTTTCTTGGAATTAGTTTCAACGATTAAATGTAATTCTGAATATACATATTCACTGATTGAAAATGATGTTTCCGAACTTTTAGAATAATTTGTAAAATTGTTGGGAAAATGATCATTTGTTTGAAATCTATTCAAACAGTCTACAAAAATCTGCAATTCCTTGCCACTGAATTCTCAGAAATCTTGAATAAATAAATAATTTGTTTCTGAAGATTTCATCAGATTAAAAAATATTATTAAATTCAATATGCGAATGTTTTCTTCTTTTTTCTTAAGAACTTGCTCTCCACAAATTTTTCTATCACATCGCAATTTTTCTATATTTACGAAAATATTCCTTATAATTTAAATTAGCGTTTAAAGAAGCAAATTTTTATTAAATTCTTCTAACTTATATGATATTAAAATAATTAGATATACTATATCTAACTACTTTGAATTTTTTTTCAGAATTTTCGGATTATTTCGAAGTTTAATAGAAAATGAAAATTAATAGAAAATCAAATCTATTCGGATCCTAGAGTCAATTACGCAGCATTCAAATTTCATGTAGCCGTTTCACTATACGAATTATAGCAAATAACTCACTTCTTCTCAAAAAGGTTTTTCGTTTATGAAGATTTTTATTATGATGAACACGTGAGTTCTGCATTGAGATTTAGAGAGAAAAGTTTGTCAAAACAATGTTCAAGAATTTGTGTAATGTTTATAATTAGATTTGCGCAAAACAATTTCAAGTTCACTACATGTTTCGGTTTGAAAATTACTAAATTTATATATAAATGGGTATTAAGCATGTAGCTGATCATAAATATGTAAAGGGAAAAAATTAGCATTTTTTATTTTCAAGAAATTTGTGGTTTCACAGTGAAATCAATGAACGACTGGGCTATTTTTGCCCAGAATAAGTTATCATAGAAATGCAATTCAAATTATGTATTTAATTTAGAAGCATATGTGAGTATTCAGGATATTCAACCTTCATAAAATTCAATATTTCTTTCGAAGATTCAATTTTAAAAAATATCAATTTTGGCAAGAAACCTCATCATTTTGTTTCTCTTGGAGATCAAAAACAATTTAGCTCTTGAAATTTCGATATCTTTGTGAATACTAAAGTATTGAACTGGAATTTTTATATAGGTTGGCTTTTAAGTTATGAAAGAAAAATTACGCTACGTTTCGCCCATGCGCAGTAAAAATATGCTCAATGTGTAGTTTCTCTGCGAAACCAATGAACGCGCGCCCTTTTTCGACTTTTTATTTAGAGTGGAAAAAAATAGTTAAAAATTATAAATAACATTATTTAGCTTATCTACAATAATTATTTTATGTAAGGGGAATCTATTTTCGATGTTTTAAATAAAATGTTTCTTTAGTTCATTTTAGATGAAAAAGAGTGGAGATATAAAGTCTTAGGGATATTTATTTTCCTGCATCTAAGAAAAAAGATCAAAATTTAAAAAAAAAACTCTAAAAGCATGGAAACAAATGGAGTCATCTTAAAATTTAACTTCATTACGAATTACTAAAATGACACTTGAAATCTTTGATTAAATCATATATATATATATGGATTTCACAGCGATAAAGAGACAATACAAAAATAAAGGTTTCATTTAACCCGTTTTCTCTGAATGTTCCTTATTCAACTGTACATCATTCCTCATGAACAGTTTGTTGCATTTTTGGAAAGTAACTGATATTCTCACCTCTACTACCCAATTCTTCTCCTTCCCTTTTCGTATCACATAACAATTTTGCGTGCACTCATGAAATCTTCATTTTTATTTTAAAACAATTACTATTGAAAAAAAGTATAATGTTATATTCTATGATTCTTTAAAATTTCTTAAAACTGGTTTCATTCTGCATTTTTAGAAAATAACTGATATTCTCTCCTCCATTGTAAAATTCTTCTCTTTTCATTTTCGTATCGCATTACAATTTTGCGTGCACTTATGAAACCTTCATTTTTAGTCTAAAGCAATTATTATTGGAAACAAAACATATTATTATATTATAATTCTTCTAATTTTCATAAAATTGGTTAATTGGTTTCATCCTGCATGCAATTTTTTGCAATTTTCGAAAATAACTGATATTTTCACCTCTATTCCTCAATTCTTCTGCTTTAAATTTCATATAACATAATAATTTTGAATGTACTTATGAAAGCTTCGTTTTTAGTTTATTAACTAAACATAATAATACATTCTACTGGTATATTAAAATTCTTTACCTTTCATTTCCGTATCACATAACAATTTTGCGTGTACTTATGCATTCTCCTTCATTTTTAGATTAAAACAATTATTATTTAAACTAAACATTATAAACGTATTATATGATTCTTCTAATTTTTATAAACTGGTTTCATTATGATAAAATAACAAGAAAAAACTGAGGATTGATTTGAAAATTAATATTTTCCGAATTCTGGAATACTCTGCCAGACAGAAAAGGAAAAACATTCCTGCTCAAAAAGATCTGATCCATATTCTAGTATATTAAAATTCTTCTCCTTTTATTTCCGTATCACATAACCATTTTGTGTGCAGTTATGAAACCTGCATTTTTTAGGGTTAAAACAATTATTATTGACACTAAACTGTGTTCTCTATGATTCTTCTAATTATTATCAAACTGGTTTCATTCCGGTAAAAATGAAAAAACCTGATTGATTTGAGAATTCTTCCGGGTGTGGAATACTCTGCTAGACAGTAGGGACAGGAAAAAAAACATTTTTTTATGTAAACCCATCCTTCATTCCACGTATTCTGGTATGTTCCGTCTTGTCTTTCATTTCAGTATCCACCGACATTTTGCGTGCTTGTAAATAGCCTTCATTTTTAGGATAAAACAGCTATTAATGAAAGAAAATATAATTTTAAATTATAGTTCTTATAATTTTAATAAAACTGGTTTCATTCTGATAAAATATGAGAAAAACTGATTGATTTATGAAATTAATATTTCAGGTCTTGGAATACTCACCGGAAGGGACAGAAAGAGAAAAACATTCTGCTGAAAATCAAATATAAATATTCTGGTATAATAAATTCTTCTCCCTTTCATTTCCGTATCCACATAACAATTTTGCGTGCACTTAGCAAACCTTCATTTTAGGTTAAAACAATTATTATTGGAAAACAAAACATAATACATTCTATTCTAATTTTTTTATTAAACTGGTTTCATTGTGATAAAAATGGAAAAAAACTAATTGAGTTGAGAGTACTACTTTCAGATTTTGGAATACTCTTAACCAGGCAAGAAGGGACAGAAAAGAAAAAAAAAACATTTTGCTCAGATATCTATTCCGTATTATTCTGGTACGTAAAATTCTTCTCCTTTCATCCGTATCACACATAACAATTGGTACTTATGAAATCCTCATTTTGGGATAAACAATTATTATTGAAAAGAAAATATAATCTTAAATTATATGATTCTTATATTTTTTCATAAAACTGGTTTCATTCTGATAAAATATGAGAAAAACTAGTTGAGTTGATTAATGTTTCCCGGAATTTTTTGAATACTCACTTGACAGAGAAGGGACAGAAAAGGAAAACATTTCTGCTCAGAGATCTATTCCGTGTTATTCTTAATATATTAAAAATTCTTATCTTTTCACATTTCCATTATCACAAACATTTTGCGTGCACTTGTGAGCCATTTTTTTTAAGGATAAAAACAACTATTATTGAAAAGAAAATATAATTTTAAATTATATGACTCTTATAATTTTCATAAAACTGGTTTCATTCAGTAAAATATGAAAAAAGCAGTTGAAATTAATATTTCGGAATTCGCTTGGAATACTCTGCCAGACAGAAAGGGACAGAAGAAAAATATTCCTGCTCAGTCTATCCTGCATTCTGGCGCCAAATCCACTACTCAGCTTCACTTCCCAGAGTTCCATCTCAGATACATAACAAATAAATCTTTCTATAGAAGATTTACTCAGTGTCCATCTGAAAACTCTCTGGAGAGTTATGTAGCAATCACTTGTATCTCAGGTTGATTTATTAAGACTTGATGATCTTGCTATTCAGAAGGCATCATTGACCATTTTAAGTTCCGGTGCGTTATGATGCATCATCCTTAATAGTAGACATTATTTTTGTTTCTGGCAAAAACAGAGACTGCTGCATGAAATTTGGCATAGAACAAATGAAACAGAGGAGAATACCTTTCTAACAATTTTTTGGAAAGTATGGAACATCCATCATATTATTGGGTTTCCTCGAGTTAAATTACTTTGGAACGAAGATAATTTCCAAAACAATAATTTTTTGGCTGTGGTTGTGAAAGTTGGAAGAATTTGAAGGGTTGAAATGTTCAAAGTAGCGGTTAAATTAATATGAAGTGAATGCAATTAAAACTACCAATCAGCAGAAATAGTTATTTAAGTTTCTCTTATAGTTATATGAACATAATATGGTTTAGTCAGGAA
>BGPR01018238.1:0-16510 GCA_013235015.1 Araneus ventricosus | reverse complement strand
TTATGTCTATAATTGTTCTATCGCTATGAAAATGACTGTTTAGTAAAAATAAAGCTTTCCATTTCTGTTTAAAATTAAATTTGTTTTGAAATTAGAGTTGCAGATAGGCGCCCGTTAAAAATTATATATTTACCTGCAGTTCGTATGTGAAAAATGAGCAATCTTTCATATAATCTGTGATAGAAACAGAATTTACTGTTATGTAAAAGAACTCATCTTGAATTAAGATACCACAATGATCACAAGATTTCGCAAAATCAGAAATTTGAAAGACCTGCTTTTTTATTACTTCATTAGCACATTTCCTAGAGAATAGAACAAATAAGTGAAAATTGAATTGCAAAACTAAAGCATTTCGCAAAAACAAACTTAAAGTACGATGTTATCATCAAAGCTGTGAAATATTTTTTGAATTTCAAAGATGAAAAGTAAGATTATTCACGGAAAAAGCATCTTATTCGCCAGGGGGGTTAGAATCTTTTAAAACTTTTTATGAGAAATTTAAAAACGACTCCGTATTATCTTTTCTTCGAAGCATCTTAAAAAACCATTGAAAATTCACTTTCAAAATCTTGGCAAATATCCATTTATAGATAAGATAATAAATAGGTAAAGCATTTGTTATTGTTATCAGTAAGTTGTATTTACGTTATTTTAACTAACTTTTTTCGCGCTAAACGATTAATCCATTCTTGAAATTGGATATTTTATAGTATATTTCCAGAAAAAATCCTCTAAATTATTTATAACAAAGGACCCAAAGCACACTTGAGGATACTATCACTTGACATATCTACCTCTTATCTTTTTAAGAAGCCCAGTTCTACTAAATAACTCTTTAAAAGATCCGGAATTCTTCTCCCTTCAAGATATGAACGCGCCATCTATTCTTTGTAAATATAATACCTAGGCAATATTTTACAACTAATGTCTGTTTAAGGAATACAAAATGTGTCATCATGGGTTATAGCGTTCCGGAGCATGCGCGGTAGCCATCGCGGCAACCGTTACGTGATTGTTCTTCGAAAAAAGTAGCTAGACACAGACATTTTGCGCCTTACAGCTGGTAAAACACATCTCCCGCCTAGTCAGGAAGGCGCTATAACAATTATATTCCTTTAAGGACTCTTAAAAACAATTTTCGGAAGATTTATGCTGCTTTTAGATGGTACAGAACAAACATTATTCACTATCAAAGATATTTAAGAGAAAAAATGATATATCGCCTGAGGTTGTCAGTAAAGCAAACTATTCGATTCTTGTGGCGTGCGGTAACACCAGTTTCTAGAACGTTCGGTTACTCAAACACGGTTTCTTTTTTTTTCTCTCGTGACAAGTTAGAATATTTTTTTTTTCTTCCAAGCTACAACGTATGCTCAATATCAATATTGAGGATCATGCAGTTTAGAAGCAGAAGAAAATAACCATTACGCTCCTTATAAAATATTTACAAAGATAAATAAAATGCATTTTTAGGACGATAACCGCTGAATTTTCATGTGTGGCAGTGAAGCTGTTTACATATTACTCGAATTCCAGTAAGATATTGGATACGGTTTGACTTGCACGTCAAAGAGAAAGTATTGTAATCTTCAAAAAAAAATTTGATGTCAATATTTTGAGGAGCTTAGTTCAGCTATAGAACCGTGGTCAGACGACGAGGATGAATCTGAGCTGGCCCTTTTTCAAGCTTCCGCTCCACATCAAAGAGAGGAGCTTGGACCACTAGACATACCCAAATACACGGCGGATCTTCAGTTCGAACCTGGAATCCTTCAGCAGCTCTGACCTTACCAATAGGCCACCGCTACTTCGATATATTGAAGAACCACCACGTTTTAAACTTCTGTGAATCCGAAAATTCCATTCGTGGAATTATGTATGTCTATCTTTGAACAAAATAACTCAGAAACGCAGCAAACTAGACGGATGAAATTTTGTGTCTGGAACTTTATTTAACAACAGTTCAAAGATTTATAAATTTTCGGGAGCTGGTTATATGGGAAATAACAAAACTAAGAACATGTAAAAAGCCTGAGATAGGCATTTGCATAAACACGGTGTTCACTCTTTTGCTTTTCCTCAGAAGACATCACGAGGAACAAAATTTGAAATGGAACATAATGTCACAAATGGTGGCTAGAAGTTGAGAATAGCGAAAATGCGCATGCAGTTCATGCTACAAAAATTCAAATTTAGGAAAACAACTTCAGTATTCAGAAGTGGTAGTTTATAAAAACATTTAAAGTAAATAAAAGGGTGGTTCGCCATCAAGGCCTATAAAGTCATATTTGCAGGTATAATATGCATATTTCTGAGTAAAAGTTTGTTTGAAATTTAGAATACTGACATTATAGGATTTAAAAAAATACTTTTTTTTTGGGGGGGGGCACCATATCATTGCCTTGCACGGTTGATAAAGCTACCTCTGGCCGCTTCTGGGTTTTGACACCAATATTGGAGATATATTTCCAACGTTGGACCCAAATGCTCGACGGGAAAAGGCCCAAAATTCAGATTCGATTCTTTTTGCTGTACGCCGATGCTAAACACAAAACTCATCGTATTGTAGAAATATAGGAGACAGTCGAGAAGGATAATACGCCCCTTGGTTATTTTTATCTTATTGACTTGATGAAGTAAAAATTGTATCAAAGCGATAAAAATAAGCTTATCGACACTTAAATTCTGATCTATAATGAACTTCACATTGATTCTAATTTTTAATAGATTGAATCTCTTATTTTCCACCGACTTTTTTTTCTTAAAATTGAGTTAGCCCAGCCCATAATTCTAAATATTTGCGCAGGGAAGGAAACTTGAAACTAAGAAAATTTAGTTTTTTTCTAAAAACATCAGTGCGGAAATTTTGCAACAGATTTTGCTCATTTATTTTTCTAACGAACGGAAAAAGAGTTTCCTCTGTCGGATTTTTTTCCGGGAGATGGCGAAATCGCCATGGCTGTAACCTCTCTCCTTTTCCTTCGCTGAGTGGATTTGCCAAATATTTTATTAATGGTAAAAAAAATCATTAAGTTTCGAACCTCTAGTCTGAAGCATCGAAGCATGTTACGTTTTAGGCTTGATTTGTCTATCTGTCTTTGTCTGGTCAGCGGTAACTCGTTTTCGGTATACAGGGTGAGCAAAAAGTCACGCCAGGATTCTAAAAATTTATTACAAAATAACCGTTGAATATAATAATATAATTTTGATATCATTATATAGTTCACTTTTAATAGTTTTTGGTGCAATAGAAACAGGAATGGCACTATAGATTTGCCTGATAGGGGGGCACGACCTGTTGTACTGGGCAACGAGTGTAATGAAACTGGTCTCAAATTTTCGCCAGGTTATTATTTATCATCTACAATTGAATACCTCGTACAAAAATTTCCCCGACGGGAGGGTCCTGGCCCCCGATCCCCCCTCTGGCGCCACCCCTGAATAGAAAGTTTTGTTCTTTTGCACGAAAAACTATTTAAATGCTAATACGTAGTAATACTTGGGGATATAATTGTGGTGCGTGGAATTAAATATTAGTGTAGGAATAAAAGAAATCGCTTGATCCCTCCTTATTCCTTTTGAATTTTTCTTTTGGGCTATACCCAGGATAGAGTCTTTGCTGAAGTTGAAGAACTGGAGGCTAGGATAAAAGATGCTATGCGTACCGTTACAGAACACGTGGCGAGAACTAGAATACCGCTTTGATATTCTCCGAGCTACCAAGGGGGCACACATTGAACTCTAATGAAGCACGAGATCTTATAAAAAACTTTATAACACTATTTACAATGTATCGAAACAAACATATGCCTAATTATAATAGTTTTCGCACAATAATTTTTTAAAAATCAGGGCAAAACCTTCGCTTACCCTGTATATTTGTTATATTCTTCTACGTAACTAAATTTTGGCGGCAACTCCGGCTTGCAATGTGTTATGAGTAATTTCATATTTTTTAAAAAAGTTCACAGAAAACTTAAGCTTCCAGGAAAATTTCTCACCTCACCCGACATTACCCATTAGGAATTTCGCTGCGTTATCGCTCAACTCGATAATTTGATTTACATATATTCATTCCAATGCAACCTGCTGAAACCGATGACGTCTGTTGGTAATCCTGTTTTCCAGGGAGGGATCAGTTCCGACAGATCACCCAGGTACGACCTTGAAAGGGGCCACAGAAAGAAAATTTTAAGAGATCTCTTTCCGGTGCCCGCAAAATGCCATCATAGATCAGTAAAGCAGAGCGGAAGGAAGAAATAAAGGCCAAACGATTTTCTTATTTGCATCGCCAAACATGGCAACAAAATAATAACTTTTTATCTCATTTTTCTCGAGATGGTGATTTGCGCACCTGATAAATAAGAATTCCTGATAGAGCGGAACGCAAAACAAACACACAATTGAGCATGAAATACAGTGCCCAGGAGAAGTTCTTGAATCGAGCAATTTTTAATGACTGGATGTTGCCTCCAAAGAGATAACTGTGAGGATACTCTGAAACATGCGGGATTGCACGTGCTGATAAGGGGTAAAGATTTTAAAACTGATACAAAATTTCAAGAAATTTGAGTAATTGAAAAAGAATGCGCGTTTGGGGGAGATTTGTGTTGCTCATTTTCGGATTGCACTTGAAAGATTACAAGTAATGCGGGAGGCATTTACAGCTTTCATAAGTGGTGTACAATTATGTGCAACCACCGGAAATATAAACATAATTCACGTTTTCTTTTAATTTTCTTATCAGAAGTAAATTTCTGAAGGTGTACCTGAGACATTTTTTTATCATTTCTTAGAGGAAGTATAAAAGAAGAAGATTCAGTAAAATCTCGAATATCAACTGTGAATGGGACCGTAGTCACCATGGTTAATCGAAAACTCGGTTAAAAGAGATTGATTTTAAATAATTTCCTTTCGACAAGATTTTCCAAAATTGCTTATTTGAAGATGTAAAAAGAAGTCCAACTACCACGAAGGGGAAAGTCGGGTAAGACGACGAAGAGTGTGAGATGACGAATTGGATTTTTCTCGAAAATTTCCCTAGATGAATGCCCCGATTCTGCATCATCAGAGACTTATAGCGACCAGCTACCCGTGTCACACCAAAAGATTCCACCTCGTTATTAGTGTGACTCACAGTACGCGGTACTGTGTTTTTGAAATGCTCCCGAGCAACTCTTGGTTGTTGCTTGTTAAGGGATATCGTTCACGGAGTAAATATTTTTGATTTATACATGTGATATTCGTAAAGAGCTAATCAAAACGTTTTCAATTGTGTATTATTTTAATTTTTCTTCTAATCTGATATCCTTCAATGTTTATTTGAAATAAAAAGGCGAAGTCGGGTAAGATTACGAATTAGGTGGAGGGTAAGATGACGAACTCTTCTGTGTTAATTTATGAGCTCGTTGTGTTACCTGACTGCCACTTGCCCTTCCTGCAACTCACTGGTACCCCAGTTTAAAATGAGCACCTCATTAAAAAAGGATATAGAGGAAAAAGAAGATGAACGAAAACTGTGACAGCTGAAGAAGGCTGAAGTTGATAAGACTAAATGCAATAAGCCTGCTTAGCAGTTTTAAATAGTTTTTTTGATAGCATATGGATGTTGAATTAAATTGCTATCTCAGTTCGTCATCTTACCCGACACCGTTCGTCATCTTACCCGCACAGTCGGGTAAGATGACGAAAATGATTTTTTTTTTCCTAAAATGAAATTTTGGGGTCTCAAATTTAAAACAAAAATTTTAAAAATAACACTTTAAAATAATGAGTTGAAGAAGATTTTGCCGAAACAATAATCCTCCAGCAACAAATATTGAGGTCAGGAAAAATTCCCAAATCTTAAGGTCGCCCTCTGACCCGACTTTCCCCTATTATTATTTTAACAAACTCTTTTTTTTAGTTAGCAAACTTCTTACACGCATATTTTGAAACATTAATTAGTTTTAATAACAGGAATCGTGAATGTTACTGATTTGCGCTGTATCCTTTGCATTTTCTAAATAATTCTTTAAATGTATTGTTTTAATACATAGAATATTTTCCCCCGCTCAGCAACGTGACACTTTCCGACTCATTTGCAGGGCCATTTTTTCATGAAAATGCGTGAAATGTCCTCCCATCGTTATTGAAGTTATTAAGAATGGAACCGAGTTTTTATTTTTTTTATCTAAATAACTTCTTGGGTTATAAAAGCTCACTTCGCTCCTATAGATTTGCATCAGGAAAATCCGCGAAAATCGACTCCAATGCTAACTTGGACTCTCTTTTCCGAAAAATGTTTTACTGTAGGTTATTGTCAAAAAATTCGACTTCAAAATTTTGATGAATCTTCGTGTTTTCGACCTCTCTGAGTAATCCCTCGCCCCCCCAAAAAAGAAATCGAAATTAAGTCTTTCTTTTGGTGATCACAATAACTCAAAAACGAAACGAGGTGTATAAATGGAATTTGGTCTATCTTCTTTAGACAAAAATTATAGATCTGCATCAAATTTTGGACGAAATGCGTGTGAACAAGTTAACTCAGTTCTGCAAGGCGATAGATGAATAAAATTTTTCGTATGGTTTCATTGCCAGAATCGTAGATCTGTTCCAATTTTGGACCAATTCCGTCCAAAGCTTGATCGTCTGTCGGTTTGTCTTTTCGCTTAGGTTAGGTTTAGTAGAAAGGTATGTTTGAGACGTATGTTTTCTATAAAGCCACTTTGACTCCAATTGAGGATACTAAATTTGAGAACTTATTCTCGAATCGAGGACTACACATGAGGATCGGCCTCACCGCCCACTCTATAAAGATCGTCTTTCCGTTCGTATTTGAACGCGATGACTCAAAAACTCAAGAAGAGAGATAAATGAAATTTGGTGTCTCGCCTTTACACCGAAATTTTAGACTAGTATAAAATTTTCGACTTAATCGTTCAACAGGATGAGGTACTGTTCAAAATGCATATTCGATTCTCTTCACTACACGGAAAACTAAATACAAAACGTGTTGTTTTGTGCAAATATACAAAAAAGTCCAGAGTAAAACACCCCTGCTGGTTTATTAATCGAATTCTGAATACTCATCGTTTGTTTCCCGTCATACAAGTTGGAAATATGAACCAGACAAGGACAACGTTGGCATCATATTGTTGCGAAGCTGTAAAGTTGTTTCCCTAACATGCTAATCTTATGGCAAGAAAGAGAGTTTTACAGAGATTTTACTTGGAGCCAAGCCATTGAACTCCGACCTTGGCGACCATTTTGCCGACTTGACAACAAATCTGGTGACTCTGGCGAGAAAACGAGATTTCTGGAAAATTCATGAATGGTGGTCCTATCTATACTAGGAGCTGAAATATCCAGAACCTTCGAGAGATTACTATGTGACGTCACTGTTGGAAAAAGGTATAAAAAGCAAGCTCTCAAACGAAGAGTGAAGGCTGGTGATCTAATATAAGCCGAACGCTATTGAAAGTGCTGCGACTGAGATTTATTGTTTATCTGAGTTGTGAATTTATACAAGCTCTGTTTAGTTTTATAACCTGTGCTTAGTGTTTTGATAAAATCTTCGTGAAATAAGGCTTTATTTTTTTATTCTGCTTGTTGGATTACATCCACGTACACCCACCGGACGATTTTTGTAACAATACATATGGATGCCCAGTTTTTAAAATCTCGAGAGACTCGAGAGAGATTTTGATACAGATACATTTCGGACCTCTTCCTTTTGACCGATTTAATGCGAAATTTGATATACTATTTCTAAAATTTTTGTGTCAAGGCCACATACTAGATTAGATGTACATAACCCATTGCGTTTATGAGTTTAACCCTTTCGCGTTCATTGGTTTCGCAGTGAAGCCATACATTGAGCATTTTTTTACTGCGCATGGGCGAAACGTGGCGTAATTTTTCTTTCGTAACTTAAGAGCCAGATATATAGGCCAACTTATATAAAAATTCCTGTTCAATACCGTTAGCATTTACAAAGGTATCGGCATTGCGAGAGCTGAATTGCTTTTGATCTCTAAGAGCAACAAAATGAGGAGGGTTCTTGCACAAATTGATATTTTTTAAAATTGAATCTTCCAAAGTAATATTAAATTTTATGAAGGTTGGATATCCTGAATACTCACATATACTTTAAATTAAATACATAATTTAAATTGCATTCCGATGATACCTTATAAGGACGAAAAATATCCCGTTACCGTTCATTGTTTTCGCTGAGAAACCAAAAATTTCTTGAAAATAAAAAATGCTAATTTTTTTTCCTTTACATATTTATGATCAACTACATGTCTAATACTCTTTTTTGAAATAAATTCGGTAATTTTCAAAACGAAACATGTTGTGAACTGGAAAGGTTTAACGCGTTCACATACGCAGACATCTTACATATCCACAGACAGTTAATCCGTTGACGTATTTGGACTAGAATTTGATGCAGATCTTCTAATAAAACTACATCTCAAATTGCACCTGTCTAGAGTTTTGTATTATCGTGTTCACAGACAGACAAACATAATTCCGAAAATGGTCTTCGGGGAGCTCTAAAACATGGAGATTTGTCAGTGTGTCAAGTTCGAAGTTTTCGACTGTTACAGTACATGCTCTTTGTAAACGAGAGAGTAAAAATTATGCTTTCCATTTCATACAGCCTCAATTTAAAATGGGCATATTACAGTACTACCCCGGTTAACCGTACTAAAGGGGAGGCAGGCGTTTCGGATAACGATTTTTTCGGTTAAGCCAGTGGTCGTCAACCTGGTCCCTACCGCCCACTAGTGGGCGTTCCAGCTTTCATGGTTGGCAGTAACAACTTACTATTTAACTATAGTAAGTTGTTTTATAAAGATTTATTCTGCCAAACTTAGCGAAAATCCGACCATAAAGTACTTGTAACTTAATTGTTATTATATGCTTTAACTTGCTGTAACTCTGCTTTATAAATTTTATAAAGTAAAGTTACTTCCGTACTTTATAAATCACCATTACTGTGGAACCGGTGGGCTGTAGGTATACAACTGTTGAAGACCCCTGGGTAAAGCCATGAGCATCTCTTACTATTTTATATCTAATTACAGTCTATAATTCTGAAATGTTTTGAGTGCAAAACAAATACAAAACTCTCTTTACAGGCTACAGTTATATTCTTTATTAAAATTACATCTACAAGTAGGGCGGTCACCTCCCTGCTAACCATGGCCCAGCGCGCTCTCGCTTTCGCAATTATTCCTGTGCAGTACATTGCATTTTTCCTGGATTTGCTATTTCGGATTACCCGGGTTTTAGTTAACCCGAGTTGGGTTAAACAGGGTTTCACTGTAATACAAAAAGCATTTCCAAGTACAGTTTCAAACAATACTTTTAATTTTCCTATTGTAGGACACGTATTATTATTACAACAATATAAGTATATTCACACTCTGTTAAAAATAATCATTATCGTGTCAATAATTTTAAAACATAGTTTCAATTACTTATTGTTAACACTTTGGTATCCAACAAAGAAATATTTCATCATTTTGAGTAAAGACGGTGTTTGCGAAGGTTGCGAAGTGATTTATTTTATACAGTTTTCGATTATTTTCTGCTTTCTTAGATTATTTTTTGACGCCATGGATAATTATTTCTCCAAAGGTGTTATCTTTGCTTGCCTTCTGATGTTACTGGTTTTGGATTTAAATCGTGACGGTTTGACTCGCACCATCTGTGCAGTTGCGATTCTTGTTGGTGTTTGGGTTGCGGATTACTTGGCGCATAAGATTAAGTGCCAGTGTGAGCTTATTGATATTGAGTTAGAAATGTCGGAAGTTATGGATAATGTTGATGATTTGCAAAATGCTATTTACGAATTGCAGACGACGCCAAAATGCGATTGGCCTAAAATACTGAAGGGTATGATCCGTGATTTTAAGATCGCCAAAGAGGCCCGAAAGAGGGCAAGAAAAACTTATTATGAAAATACGTTAGGAATATTTATCGCGAGACGCTTCTGGAAATATGACGACTTTCTGTTTTAATTTTTCCAGAGTTCATTTAAATCAGAAATGAAACGTTTATTAAAATATTAACATTTCTTTATTTAACAGGACTTGAAATATGGATCAGCCAACATGAACTCTCTAATAGCATCTCGAAAAATTATGAAGCCTAAAAATAAACAATTCTATCCAATGCAATATTGCTAAAAAACCAATAATGTGTCAACAACTGAATAACTATCCATACTTCATTATTAAACATGAATGGATATAAAAAATGAGTCTTCTAATATCTTCTTCTAGAAAAATTAACTAGCCGAAGGATAAACAAATGTATTCAGAATTCATTATTAAAGAGGACTGTATCTATGGATCCTCAACCATGAATCTTCTCGAAAAATCATGAAGCCTAAAAATAAACAATTCTATTCAATGCAATATTGCTAAAAAAACAATAATGTATCAACAACTGAATAACTATCCATACTTCATTATTAAACATTACTGGATATAAAGCATGAGTCTTCTAATATCTTCTTCTAGATAAATTAACTAGCCGACGAAGAATAAACAAATGTATCCAGAATTCATTATTAAAGAGGACTGTAGTTATGGATCATCAGCCATGATTCTTCTAGAAAAATTATGAATCCAAAAGATAAATAGTTCTTTCCACAATTAAACAAGTCTAGAGCTATGATTTATCAAAACTGGGCCGTCAAGGAGCATCTTCTAAGAAAATTAAGAAGCCAAAAGACAAACAATTCCATCAAATGCAATAGTTTTTAAGAAAACGATAATGGAAAGAAAACCGAACGATGGTCTATGTTTAGCATTTGAATAAGATACCAAAAAAAGATGTGATATGTGAAATTTCAGATTTCAAAAAATATACTTTACAGGCAAACACTATTCAAAATATGTATTGTAAAAAATTAAAATGTAATGTTCTGAATGTATTGATCTAATATTTTTGTCTGACTTGAAATGGAGTTTCGAAACGATTATCGCAACGCTTTTGCTTCAAAGAATATAACAGCATAGAGAGAAAAATACTCAATCCTTGTTAGCATTTTCAATGAAGAGGAACGTCTTGTGGAAAAAAGAATCCACTTGTCAAAATCAAATTTGAACCGACGAAAAGTTGCATCGATGCATATGAAAAATTCTATTAGTAAAAAAATGAAAATCATTTTGTTTCCCAGACCAAAGTGAATTATCTTCAAACCAAAAAGTGAAAAAAAATTGATGATGCAAATTTTACAAGTCGAAAGAAGCATTTTACACTAAAATATTAAAAAGTACTCCAAATTTTTAATTAAGAATATAGTACTTAAAATTGTCAAGCAGATATTTTTCCAATAGGTTTATCACGGTGAAAGAAACAAGATTCCTATTTCAGAAAAGAAATAAGTCTGAAATGGCAAATAGTACTTCACGCAACGAATAGAAATAAGTATAATGTTGCACTTAGTAGATACTCAGATATTTGTTACGGATCTGAAAAAAGAATCAGTTAAGTCAACGATTATTTAAAATAAAACAAATTCATACAAAAGCTACTATGATAAGCCAGTAAAGGTGACTGGGTATGAAATTTCTTTGAATAGTGAAGATAATCATATTATCGAAAAGCACTGAAATATCGTCATCCGTTATTGTGATACTTTTTCGAGTATAATGCTTATTCAGAACGGATGTTGGTTTGGAACTTCTTCAGGAGCATCCACTCGTACGGCGCAAGATTCTCTTCGCTTCCGACGGATAATTATTCAGTGTCGGAGGACGGTTTGCATTTTTTGATGCAGCCTCTTCTCCTGCAACTTTCCAGTTGGATACATATTTGTGGAATTTCATCATGAATATTGATCGATAAAAGGCAGATGATGGTTCAAAACTGCACAGTGGCACTATCCACTTAAAACGAGTAAGATCCACTTCTCTCCCCACCAGTACTTATCGAGAGTCCTGAGAATTGTGTGAGACTCTTGATACAGCATCGTCTTCTGCAACTCCCCAGTTGGACATATATTTGTGGAACGTCTTCGTGAATATTGGTTGATAAAAGGACCCTGTGAATGGACTATATCTGCTAAATAATGGGTGCCATGCCTATCGGGAAAGTCTGAAACCTCACTGACAATATTTTCTTCAGCAATTCGAACATGAAGATTCTTCAGAAGACCTAGAAGCATTGTTTTCATTAGCCATTTAACGTCTTCGTGAATATTGGTTGATAAGTGGACCCTGTGAATGGACTATGTCTGCTAACCGATGGGTGCCATGCCTATCGGGAAAGTCTGAAACCTCACTGACAATATTTCCTGCAGCAAGTAGAACATGAAGATTCTTCAGAAGACCTAGAAGCATTGTTTTCATTAGCCATTTAACGTCTTCGTGAATATTGGTTGATAAGTGGACCCTGTGAATGGACTATGTCTGCTAACTGATGGGTGCCATGCCTATCTGGAAAGTCTGAAATCTCACTGACAATATTTTCTGCTGCAAGTAGAACATGAAGATTCTTCAGAAGACCTAGAAGCACTGTTTTCATTAGCCATTTAACGTCTTCGTGAATATTGGTTGATAAGTGGACCCTGTGAATGGACTATGTCTGCTAACTGAAGGGTGTCATGCCTATCGGGAAAGTCTGAAACCTCACTGACAATATTTCCTGCAGCAAGTAGAACATGAAGTCTCTTCAGACCTAGAGGCATTGTTTTCATTGGCCACTTCGGTAGACAAATCTCGTCCTATACTTACCTACTCTTCTGACTAATGGCTATTAGAAGACAAAAAACACGTTGAGAACTTTCAGGAACTGTATAATTTTCTGTAGTAGAAGTGTTATGTATCATGGCAGTATCTAAACAGGAAAGCAGCAGTATTATTTTTGTTAATTTCATTTTCGCACAATACCACAATATTTATTGCTTTTGTCTCGGTTACACTATATATTTGAAAAATGTTCATGTTTTGTGCGACATCTTGATTTGATGCATTTCTAAGTTTTTATGTTTCTATGAAATTCAATAAAATTTTAAGTTGGCTCATTCGAGTCTATCTCAATGAATGATTTGTGAGTTTATTACGAAATTTTTATATTTATATTCATAATACATGCATGTTTGTTCCTTTTTCTATCAAAATTACTGCAATTCTTCGAAAAAAAAATTAGGTTTAGTTAAATTTTGAAATCAGACATACGTTTAAGGCATCTATCATAAGGTAGCTTTTTAAATATTGTTTTTAATCAAAATGAAAATGATGATTTAGAATGTTAATAAAATAACTTTTAAATATCTGGTACCAGTTGTGTTTTCAAAACAGGAACCTTAGAAAAAGGGGGAATTTATGAATCATCATCTAATTAAAAATAATTAAATCTTACAAATTTACAGATAGCGCTTATTTGTCCAACTCTGCTTATTAACAAGTATTTAAATCTAAAACTGTCTTAAGTCATAAACTATAAAATAGAGGATAGCTCTCGTGTTATTTCACTGATTACAAACAAAAACATTCAAAGAATTTTTCTAATAGGAAAAACTTTGAAGAAAAGAATATTTCATTTCTGGGGTTAAATTACTAGCTAAACTAACAAAATTTTTAAAGTATCGAATTATTTCATTTGTAAATAGAAGTAAGAAGTAAATATTTACCGACATATAAAAGTTACTTCTAGCTGGTGTTCATCAATGAATGCATGGAAAATTAATTTAAATAGAATAACATTCCGTTTTGAAATCACACGGCTATTTTGGTATGTACATCGTCATACCGAGTCATGGTCATATGACGAGGACGTCACCTGAGCTGGCATACTCCGTCTGGTTTAATTATTACATGGCCATGGTGGCTGTTGCGCGCAGCATTTTTTGAGCACCCGCTGCAGAACTCTTGCATCGATCTGAGAAGAAAAAAACAACTGATGATGGCGTGTTGCGTTCTGAAAGACGGAAATATTCCTGTTTTTATTTTGAAATAAATACATTTGATGAACCATTTGTAAATTATCTGTTAGGTAGGTGTGCTGTCCCTGTGTCCATTTGTGTTGTGAAGAAAATGTATGAAAGCTTTCCAAATGTGAACTATGTAGTAATTCAGTCAGGCCTCTTGCCTTATCTCAAAATAAACATGCTGAAACAAAAATATTGCTTTTAGCTTCGAATTTAAGCTGGTCGCCATAGTGGGTCGTCGTTGGAATCGGATTTTGATATTAAGTCACTTGGAGTTGTTATGCGCTAAGTTGTCTGGCGAAAATTCCAGATCATTTGTGAAGGCTGTCCGTGCTCTATTTCACAAGGAAGCTCTGAGAGTTCGATGTTGTGCCTCATTTAGCAGACCCTGTGGTCCATCACGCACAAGTTAAGCATGCGAACTTCAAAAGAGGCGCAATGGTCAGATGAATGACGACTACGGTCGATTCCACCAGACAATAAACAGGTAATGATCCGAAAAGGGAGAGGAGGAAAAAATCAGGTAAGCTTTTTCTCCCGACTTCAAGGTGATGATGTCACCTTTTGCGTGTGGTCAACCACGGAGTGGGCGCCCCTAAATTCTGTCATTTACCCCTAGTTACTCCCTCTGCGAGTATTCAGAGTCTTATCGCCCTCAGAATCAGAGAACGGAGTAAGGCGGTGACATCCCCCTGCGTGAAAACTGCTAAACCTTGAAAGACAGATGTCAACACAAAGGGCAGTGCTGACCCCCGACTTTCGCCTATAGTGACATTTGCAGGGTTTCTTTTCGACTAATTGGGTCCAGAAGTTGATCCAGTGATGCAAGTTTGATCAAAGGCCACATATCAAATTTCATTTATCTAAAGCCCCGGACCCACGATCAGATAAACCACAGATTTCGTCTGCGGTGCCCACCATGGGAACAGGTAGGCTCGATGTCGCCCGGAGTCTTGTAAGGGCATCTGTGGTTTCCCGCGTTGAGGCGGTGAAAAGCTCAAACATCAAAGACGCGAGAAGGAAGCGACACGATCCGTTCCCTTGGCCTGTTGTAGCCTGTGCTCTGTTCTCGCGTCATAGTTTTTTAGCAGTTTCAAATGCATACTTTTAATGATGATAACTACATTTTTATTGATAAATTTTCATTTTATAATTGCTACGTTATGCAACTGTATAATCAGTATATTTAATTTACATCTTAATAAATAATAATTAAGATTTCGAAATTTGCATATGGTAAATCAAAATTTAATTAATATCGAATAAAAGGAAGCTGCAAATAACTTTTTCTTTCCAAAATTGCTTTCTGTATTACTACTGAACACATCACGATTATTTTCTAATAACATTAGTGAGGCATAAAGCACTAAAAGGAATTATGTTCATGCTAAATACTGAAGTAATATGAAGTGGGAATGCAAAAACAAATTTTATATTTAATATTAAATTTTCAAATCAGCATACTATCTATGCCTCTTTTCATTGAAGAAGCAAAGTGTTATAAACCATTTTGTCTCGTCATTTTATAAGTTTTAAAAAATTCTTGAGGCATGAACTCATGCAACAAAGAAAAAAAATGCTCCAAGCAATTTTTATCAGCATATTTTTAAATTGAAGATTAATAAGAAATCAAACTCATTCTGAGACTTTTTCAGATTATTGTACTATACGTTAAAGAACCAGATAGCTTTTTTTGAATAATCCATTATAAGTTTAAAATACCTTTCTCATACACTAAGAAAATCGCCAAACTTAAAAAATCTCGTAGATAAATTATAATAGAACATGAACCTGATTTTAATAAAAACGAGCAAATGGTCAAATACAAGCACATAAAACATCAACATGATGCTTTAAGAATTGATTAGAATTAAAATTATATATTAATTCTAAACGGTAAATTATTTTTTAAGTTTGATGAAATGCTACATGTTTATTAAATACCTTGTAAAGCGACAAAGCTTAAATTTATAAAAATTTTATACTCATTGCATCGAAAGAAAGCGATTATGACTTCTTATAAACTATATGTCAAGGTCAAATGTTATTTAGTTCTTCATGTTTCATATATATAGAGAGGCGTAATAATATTAAATAAGCCATTGAAGAAATTCAGGGAATTGAACTTACCAATAATTCTTGACTCTCTTTTCAAGACAGATAATTAACATTTTTATTTTAGTTTAAAAAATGAAAACGCAAGAAATCGAGAAATACAGAAATTCATTTTAAGAACAAATTTTTTAAGATAATAAATATTTAAAAATATATTGTCATCAAAAAACGTCAGTTGTTAAGATTTAAATAGTCTATTAATTTCTTCTTATTTTTACATGAAAATTGTGTTGGATATTAAATAGGGAATGCTTTAATAGCAACACTTCAGATGCATTGTTATAACAAAAATTTCATTTCTTTTACTCCATATCCTATTTTTATTGAATTAAATATAAGGAAATAAATTGGTAGTCACAATCTTTGCAAATATAACAAATGAGAATAGAACACTGACTAACACATTTACTCTTTCTGTTGAATATGAATTTAAAGAAGCAAATTTTTTTTCACATTTCG
>BGPR01018237.1:18587-31167 GCA_013235015.1 Araneus ventricosus | reverse complement strand
TAATTGTGACACGCGTGGGTAGTTAAAAAGATGTCACAAGTGGGCTCAGTGCATAATTTCTGAGTTAGCTTCTTTCTTTTTGTATAAAAAGTAAATATAAAATAACAAGGACTGAAAAAACAAAACGTTCGTACATGTTTATAATTAAATGAAAAAATAATCAATGCTATTTCATTGAATTTTGTTTAGTAAATATTCGCTATGTTTCCTTCTTTTTAACACACACAGAGTTTTAGTACTGGTTTTCAAAAGTATTACTTATATTTTATAAAAAATTAAGGAATGATATAGAATTGGTATATAATAAGAATATAAAAACTGGAGTAGGTTATGAAGTAGGAACATCCACATACAAATAGTACTTGTATTTTATCTCGGTGGGTACGAAAGCAATTGAAGATACATTGCCTAATCCAAACAATTTTCAATACTATTTTTTCCCGAATTAACGGCTGTTTCTCTTCTGATATCAATAATTCGTGAGCTAATAAACTTTTATCTGGCTTATATTACATTCAAATATTTGCTCTGAAAAGGAATTTATATTTCTTTGAATACACTTTTTGCTTTAACATGCATATTGCATATGCATATTACGACAAAAATAATAAGAAAGAATGACGTTTCCAAGTCATTCTTTCATAGCATAATGAAACAAATTCAAATTTTTCAATCTTCCAAATTTTTTCTGGATTATTCGATATTAGAAAATCATGTACTGTTACATTTGCCGTGTGACTATGGCTCCATACGAATTTACTCGATTGTATATAATTCTTTAAATTAGGTAACAATAATTTCTGCAGAGCATTCCAGATACAGTGCAATGAATATGGCAGCCATTAAACCTTTTTTGTTTATTTTATTTTTATTTACTAGTATTTTTACAATTTTTTATTACAAATTTTATTTTTATGAATCAAGAAGATTTTTTTTTTATTTCATGAATAACTGTGATTTAAAAGCTATTCCGAATTTTTATTATTCATCATTCTGTCTCGTTGATTTAAATATTCCATGTTGTATCTATAAATATCAGCATAACTATGTAACAATTACTATAATGGATATTTAATATAATACATCCTGACTCTATAGCGTGACTACTATGGACTAATTTAATGATTGTAAGAAAAGTAAAAGAATATATCGTAATCGAATGATATATCATATCGTTTTTTAATTTTGAGAAAATTACGGATCTCCATATAAATGAGAATTAGAGAAATCTCATCAAAATGGATATTAGCTTAACGAAGGTGCTTTATTTTCGAAATTTGCTACTTTAGAGTGCCATTTATTTATAATCCTTGGAAAATAAGCGTGATTTATCCTGCTACCATTATAGTAAGTATTATCACCGCCAAAAATGACTCATTCGCACCGTATTAAATACATTTATCATATTTAATGGAGTAGTTGGTCATTATACAAAATCACCGACGATTACGTGTAATCATTGAATTAATCACTTTTACTGAAAAGTATACTCATAAAATTATCAGATGAGTGCATCATTATCTAATTCTTTCTTTTTGCTTTGAAAGTTAATGTAAAAAGTATGGGAAGAGTTTCTTTATTGGACCTTCTCGTACAGTTTCGCATGACATAGTCGACTAACATCAATACCAATGCTTCAAAAGTATCCATAATTATTTTTTCCTCTAATTGCTTGTAGTTGTTTTTTCCCTTTAATTTCAAAATTTTGATTCTTTCCAGGCGATAATTTCTATAACTTATTACCAGAAAAATGACGAATTTTGCGGTTTGTAAAAAATTTCAAAATCGATTCAATGCTGGCATTTTGATTAGCGGATAATTTTCTCTGATGTTGCATTCTTAACTTTTTAAAATTAATTCTGAATAATTTAATAATTTATCAATAAAATAATTTAACTATTGCGCTTTCGACTTCAAGTAGGAAAGATTTTTTATAAAGTAATTTTACCTAAATGACTATTTTTTACTACAATGAAATAAAATTAAAAATTGAAATTTATAAATATTAATCTGTAAAAATTGTAACAAATTGTTAGTTAAAAGTTATTGATGGTTTGTTTAAAATTAAATTTTTTAAAAAATTTCAAATCCTCACTCTTATTTTCATCGATTTGCATAAATGTAGTTGAGAAATTAAAAATAAATCGCATAGTATAGTGTTAAAAGCGTAATAAATATCACATCATTTTTAAATTCGTATTCAAAATATCATTTTCAACATGTTAAAAGTCAGCTGAGGAGTATATTTAAGCAATGATTACTGGAAGCAAATAATTTTTTCAACTTTCAACTGGATGTGGATAGTAAATATCATTATTAAATTCGGATTCAAATTATAATTTTTAACTTGTTGAAAGTCAACTGAGGAGTAGATTTTAGCAGTGCTCGTTGAAGGCAAATAATTTTTCATCATCCTGCTGACTCATTTGGATCCTAAAATAAACAAGTATAAATCTTTAATCTATAAAATCTTGTAAAGAAAACACTTGCGCTATTGTCACCACCCAGTTAGTTGAAATCGAAACTGCGATTTTAAGAGGAACTTATCAATGCATACATGAGCATTCTCAAATCCAGCGACATTCAATACAGGCGAGATTTCTACGCATCAGTCCGGAATTCTTTTTATTCATTTGCGAATAAACAGACATCCTTCAATGTCCGACATGGGAGAATGAGTTATGGAGTGAAACTATATCTGTTCAATCTCTGTGCGACAATCAAACGCACTGTTGATCGTGGGGTGGTCCTTTCTGGGAACTCTCATTACGGTGAAGCATTTCCCTTTCAGTTTTAAAATAACATTAGGCGTGCGAGTAGGAGCGTCCTCTCGTATCGCTTAGAATGATTCGAAGAGTGCATTAAGGTTGTTTATGACTGGATTGTATTGTTAGAAGCAAAATGTAAGGTATTCTTTAACCCTATGAGTCCTATCCCGCCTCAAACCGTCCCATTCGACAGAGGCCGACTCGGGCGGTTTCGGGAGAAAAGTGGTTCCTTTCTTTGTTGACAATTGATCGCCCAAACTTGGGTGTCGTCCTCCTGGAATTTCTCTAAAGAAAGGAAGGATTTCATTCTGTTCTCGTGAGCGAAAATTTACTTCAGTTTTTGAGGTACTGGAATTCTCACTCTATCTGTGCTCAGGAAGTTAAAATTCCCACTCTATCTGTGCTCAGGAAGTTAAAATTCCCACTCTAGCCATATTCAGGAAGTTAAAATTCTCACTATATCCGTGTTCAGGAAGTTAAAATCCTCGCTCTAGCCGAGTTCAGGAAGATAAAATTCTCACTCTAGCCGTGTTCAGGAAGTTAAAATTCTCACTCTAGCTGTGTTCAGGAAGTTAACATCATAATGTTTATAAGCAGATACACTATCTGTACTGATCGTTTCAATACCCCGAGGCTACCTCTTTTGGACAATCTTACTCCGGAAAGGGGTGACAGGCACTGAGGGTTTCGGAATCCTAGAACATACAATAAATTGCGTTATGAAAGATGCAAAAATCGTTCTAAACACTCAACATCACAGACCATTGAACTTACCGCAAGCAGATTCGGCACGCTAGATTCCCGCTAGTTTCTATGGAGTTCTAAACTGTCGGCTCATTGTACTACGAATATAAATGCAAAACGGCCCGTATTGAAGAATCACGCGAGTATTTAGTGGGGAAAACATTCCCGCTAGCTTGTACTGAGTACTAAACTGTCTGCTCATTGTACTACGAATACAAATACAAAACGGCCTGTATTGAAGAATTATACGAGATTATAGTGGGGAAAACATTCCCGCTAGTTTGTATGGAGTTCTAAACTGTCGGCTCATTGTAACAAAACGGCCCATATTGAAGAATCACGCGGGTATATAGTGGGGAAAACATTCATTGTATTACGAATACAAATACAGAACGGCCCATATTGAAGAATCACGCGAGTATATAGTGGGGAAACATTCCCGTTAGTTTGTACGGACTTCTAAACTGTCGTATAGCAGAAGTTTTGGTCTAGTTCAGTCAATTTACTTTATTTTCCATTGTGGCTCTAGTCAAACAATGATCCCAATAAAACAAAAAATTTTCAACTAAAATTTATAAAGAGAAAAATGAATTAGCTACTGCATGCTTTTCAATACATTTACGTTCTTTGCAGCGGTCATTGGTCTGAACTGATTTTGAATGTAACACTTCTTACACCAGTTAAAGCAGGCACGGAAAGTACGAAGTAAAGGAAGATTTTTTTTTTAAATTTTGTTTTCACTGTGAAGCACTAAAACGACGCTAAATTAAGACTTCGAAACAAAAAGTGCAATTTCCTTTTTTCAGAAACCATATCTTTCATTGTTTGTTCCAAAAACAAAACTAGAATGAAACAATTCAGACATAAAATTCTACGGCCGTGTATCAGAAATCATGCGAACTCTAAGAGATTTTTTGCAACAACTCTCTTTTTTGTTCCCCTCTGGTTTCTGCTGCATTAAGTCCGTTCACAGAAATGAAATCCTTTTGAAGCTATAATTCTAAAATGGTCTCCAATAAATTCGTTCAAGTCGTTAAAAAAGAAACTGCGGGGAGCCATAAAAGAACCCAAGCTCCCCGCCCGGAGCGGTACAAATGGCTGATCGTTGTTTTGAACGTAAAGAGGAGTAATTCGTCCCCGCTGTATTTCTTCTGACAATTGCATGAATAAAGTGTTCTCTTTCCGTACGAATGAAGTAGTTAAAATTTTTATGATGCCACGTTTTCCAGGCTCGCTTTAATCGGACATCTTCGTCCATTCTGGACGGCACGTGGTCTGTCATTAATCGTCAAGGCCAAAGCTACAAATTCGTTAATTCGCGTTTATTGTTGTTGCATTTTTTATAGAATGAATGATCTGTCGGATAAGGCTTTATTTATGAAACCCAGCCTGGACCCTAATTGTTTTCAACTTGATTGCATCAATCAAAATTCTTTCCGAAACAGGGCCGCGGTGGCCTAGTAGTAAAGTCTCGGCTTCGGGGCCGGTTCCACTGAAGATCCGCTGATTATGTGGGACTATTGCAGGGTTGACAGATCAAAATAGCAAAATAAGGCCAAACCTTCTTAAAAATAAGGCCAAAAAAGGCCAAATTTGACAAATTGTCTGAAAACCGCATATGTTCAATGCTTTATATTTAACTATAATTTATGTGAAAGAAATTTAAAACATACTTGTTCTATTCAGGAGCTATTTCGTTTGACAGCTCATTATATATCATTTGAAGTGCGTAATATCAAACATTTATTGAAAAACGATAGAATAAATAATTAAAAATTGTTCTAAATGTCACTATCGAAAATAAAGCGAAAAAGTGCCACAAATGAATTTAAGGCCAAATGAAAATTCCTAAGGCCAAGGGCCATAATTTCCAAATTTGGCCTTAAGAAGGCCAATATGGCAACCCTGGACTGTTGCATGTTAAATCGTTGTGGTGCGGAACTTTGGAGAGGGACTGTTAGCTCGGGTGTCGTCCTAGTCCTCTGACAGCGGTTCAAAAGTACAACGTCCGTCCCAAAATAGCCCTCACGTTACTCTAAACGGGAGGTTAATATGACTAAACTAAACTTTCCGAAACATGAAATCCCATTGCTGAGCTTGAAACATTCTCATTTCGATAGTGTTACCCTGGGCGGCTCCGTAAAGGTTCTTCTTGACCCGGTGGTGAGGACTTAGCTTTGTGCTGGTGAATTTTATGTTTGAACTCAAATCCATCAAAGATCCGCAGCCAGACACGGCAACGAATGAAATTAAAGAAAGACTAATTGGGAAAGGTTTTAAAATTGCAAAAGTTAATCAGCCGAGAAGATTTAAAGATAAAAAGCGTCTACTAATTTTCCAAGCTTACCTGCTAAAATCGGAAAATCTTAAAGAAATATGTAACTTATATTCCCTTAAATACTTCATTGTTAAAGTTGAGAAATACGAACGAAAAACAATAGGCCAAAGTTTCTACTGTCAAAAATTTAATCATCACATATCTGGATGTAAATTAACTGTAAAATGTGTTTTATGCGCAGAAGAGCACGATTCTCGAACGTGCCCAAACAAGAAAAACCATGAATTTACGCCGAAATGTTAAAATTGGGAGGGGGGGGCTGCTTCATACCGGGATTGCCCGAACTTTCCTAAACTCAAGAACAAAATAATCGAGGGGGAAACTTTCGCTTCTGTACTGAAAGAAAAGAAAAACCCGATTGAGGTGAAATTCCGCCTCAGAGCATTCAGCATGCTGATACTCCAAAGAGCCCCAATACGGAACTCTCTTCTAATCAAGAAGCAGTGAACAACTTCTCCCTTCCTCAAGATCTTATTTATAACCGAGAAGAACTTGTCGGCCTTCTCAGACTCCTGAAACAAATGAAAATTACTCTATCAAGAATTCCTGACGTCAAAAAGACACTTGAAAAATGGAAACAATTGATAACCCTGCCAACAAACTTTTCGTCCTTGCCGAAGATCTTGGAAATAACATCTAAGCCTCTCTAAGACCCATTTACCCTTCTTGACCGGATATGATTGCGATCTTGTTCCATCTTTAATTATTAATACAATTCTCTCCATCTCTTGTTTTTTTCCCCTATTTCCCTCTCAAAAAATTCTGTAATTTACTATTATTTGCCCAAATTATGTAACTTCATTTTTGTCATGTGATTTCACTGCAGCAAGTCATGGAATGGAGATTACATGTTTTCAACACAGGCCCTCCTGACAAATGTCGTATCGATGGTGAAGATCCGCAGTATAGGTGGGCCTGGTGCTTGTTAAATATGCCGTTGTAGACCAAACTTCCTCCTGTTGGTGTGACGTGAAGTTTGGAGGGGATTTCCGGGTCACTTGTCATCCTCGTCTTCTGATCACCGTTCGGAATGGCGAGGTTCGTTCCGAAATAGCTTTGACGTTGCTTCAACATTAGCACGTTCGCAGACGTGAATGCTAACGGTTTCATTTTCATTGTGATGCAAAATGACATGAATGCTGTTTCAGTTCAATTCATTCCAAAAGTAAATCGCCTGTGCAATCCGTATCTGTCTCAAAATAGCCCTACTCCCTTAGGGTCTTTATAGCAACCAGAAAACTGGATCTCCCGCCCTCCCTTGGCATTCGGGTCTGGCATTCGGGTCTGAATGACAGCCGTTGCAATAGCTTCGAGTACTGAGGCCGTAGTCCTAGTAGCCATGCACCTGGCCACGGCCCGATCCCTCCCCTAGGATTATTGTAACGCCAGGAGAAGCGAGACCCCTCTTACTTATTCGGCAGTTTCTCGTCCACGTAATCGTGGTACCGCGCCTTGGGTAGGGTTTGTATTGTAACCTTAAGAACAGGTCTACCTCCGCCCTGCCTTGACATCCGGGTAATCTGAATGACAGCCGTTGCAATAGCTTCGAGTACTGAGGCCGTAGTCCTAGTAGCCAAGCACCTGGCCACGGCCCGGCCCCTCCCGAAAGAGGTCACTGGTGGAGGGACCCAAAGCCCCACCATTACTATACCCACAGGGGAAGCGACTTCCTGCTTACTTATCCGGCAGTAAGTGACGTCCGTGAACTCGTGGTGCCGGCCCCCGTAGGAGAGGGTGTGTATTGTAAGGATATCATAGGTTTGATAATATGATTACCATTTTCGATCGAAGTTCATAGTTATTTGAAGTATAGTTAGAAGGCAAAACGAAAGCAAATGGTATTAAATATTTTATTCAGGAATATTTTAAGATCATGATATCGCAAGATTTTGATTAGGAAAATATGTGAACGGTGATAATTTTCAGATAAGGTTATAATTTGTGCTCTAAATTATTCCCATATCTATTATATGATAATAATAGATGAGAAATCGCATTGAATGCTTCTATGAATCACTAATATGTTTTAAGGGAATGTTTTCTAATATGTGCTAGGATTACATTGAGCCACTTCTGAAATCTGTGAAATAATGTGACATTAAAATGAAAAAATTTACAAAACTATCTCCTTCAGGCAAGATTTCGAAGTTTTGGAATTTAAATCGAGATATAAAATTCCATTTCTACAAAACTCTTTCTTAAAATGTTTCGTAACTTGATTTTTTCGTGAAACTTCTTTAACGTTTACTCTTTCTACAGAACCCTCCGCTACCAATCAGGAAGTGGCATCCTTGTGCTGGAAACGCCCACTTTGTCACGTTCGTTGCTGTTGGAAACTTAAAATAACTTTTAAGTCACCTCTCATTCCGACACAGTTGTAGAAAATCTCAAAAATAAGTCTGAACTGAAAGGAAAAAATGATTGAAGCGAAAGAAGTACGGCAATCAGTTGTCATCAATCAGTTTTTTTTTTTTCAGATTTGTACATTGTTAGAAATGTCATCTTGTGAAGATCATAGAAAGTTTTTTCTTCACATCTTGCATCTCGAATTTTAGGGACATATACCCCATAAATCATAAAATTATGATAGTTCAGGGAAAAGTTAGCTTTATGGATTTTCTGTTCTGTATTATTGTGGATACGAAACAAAAATATTTTAAAAGACATAAAATACCAAAATAGAATTACGGACAGGGAAAATCACTGAGAAATTTTGCGAATTTCTAGAGGATATTTGAACCGTTCCGAGTGAAAGTGAACCAAGTCCAGGAGATCCATTTCTAAGGAAACAGATCTCAGAGTTGATTAGCGGCATTTATAATAGCAGTGGACTTCCAACTGTTTTCTGCTGCCTGGTAGATACAAATTGAATTTTGGACTTGAACTATTATTACACAGAAAATATAAGTACATATTTATAGTCTCGCGTATGATATTTTTTGCATCTTTGGAAGAATTAAGCAGAATTGGAGGAATTATTAAGCATTAAAAATTGCCACGATTTTCTATAGGCATTAGAGTCAACAATGTCTGAAGCAAATGTTGTCATCTATACTCATAAAAGGAAATGTTTGCTTGCGTGCGATGTCCAGACGAATCTATCGCCTCACAGTCATGAAATTTGGCACACAGGTAGTCGTAAAGGTGACTCAATGCACCTCCAAGCCGGAATTTTAAAATTCAATCTAGAAAATTTTTTATTTAATGTTTTGTGTTGTTTTGGGTCATTTTTGGCACATTTACGGCTGTAGTATCTTTTCTAACGATCGTTGAAAAACAATCAATGCACCATCGGATAGAACAAACAATTTTCGTTCTAATGAAGTTTGTTTTGAGCTTCAAACGTAATTTACTGAATTTTGAGAAATTTTTAAAAAATAGTCAGTTTTGCCATCGAAATTTAATTTTTGTTTTTAAATTTGCTGCATCCAACGTTCTAATAACAGTATTATTTTCAATTCTTTTCAGCTTATAACTGGAACGGTTCTGTCGTATTTAAAACAAGAACGGTTAAAATATCTTTTCCCGTTTTTTTTAATTAATTTTTTCCTGGTCAGTTGAAAGATATTTTTTATCTACCAAACTCCCTCCCGCGACATTTTTCCGGAATATTGTAGGGAATTTCATTGGCTGAAGGTGCAGAGCGCAGGTGACGTCATAACCTTCAACTGAATAATTTCGATTATTATTTTCGGCAGTGTCTTAACGTGTTTATGCCTCGCATATTTTATTTGCTTTATAATAATCATTTTCACGTTGCAATTTTTTAATATTGTTTCGGATTAACGCACTCTGTATTTTCAACAGTTGAAATGTCATTATCGCGAAGAAAAATAAGCGAGAAAATCAATAATGTGTATCTTTTGTTTTGTTTTCAGAACTTTTTCATGCCATTGTGGGCGTTTTTTTTAAAAATGTTTTCTTCATTTTGTTGAAGTCCTGATTCCACGGGCAACGCCGTGCGCGTACTGCTAGTAGAATATAAATGTTATTTTTTGTTTTCCAAAATATCAGTTAGTATAAATTATATTGATTGGTCATCATATTTACTGCATGTTAAGAATACCCGAGCACCTTGGTAATTTAAATTAAAGCATCCCAGCTTTGTCGAGATTTTGTTCTCTACTGCGTTATATTAAATTAAATATCATTCTGATTTTTCTATGAAAGTTCTAACCCTTAATTATGTAAGTATATTGAATTTTTTGATAAGTTTATTAAATTGTTTTGTCAAAACTAAGTCACCAAAAATGATTTTCTGAAATCGGAAGCTTTTCTCAGTACATCTCCATTTAATTTTGATACTCAAGATGAAATTTTCTCGAAACTGTCATAGAGAAAAGTAAATGTTCTTTCGTAAATTTAATTTAAAAATCCTCCATTATAGGACTGCAATTCCGTTATAAGATCATTCCAGATTCTCAGACTATTCCGCGTTATAATAAATTATGTATCGCACATTTTGTTATGAAAATGTAAATCTTTAATTATATAAAATACATTAAATTTTTTTCATAAATATGTCACCAAAAGTAATTTTTGAAAATCAGAAGCTTTTTCTCAATAGTAGCTCCATTAACTTTTCATACTCAATATACAAATTTTCTGTAAACTATCTTAGAACGAAGCAAATGGTCTTTCGCAAATTTAATTTAAAAATCCTCTATTAGGATGGCAATTCCGTTATAATGGATTTTTAGTCTGGATTCTCAGACTATGCTTCGTTATGATTAATCTGTATCATACATTTTTTGTATGAAAGTTGAAAGCTTTAATTATGTAAAGCAAATTAAATTTTTTTAGTCAAGATTAAGTCCCAAAAGTAAAGTTTGGAAGTAGGAAGATTTCTCAATAGTGGCTCCATTAACTTTTTATACTCAAGATGCAAGTTTTCTATAAACTCTCTTAGAACAAAGTAAATATTCTTTCCCAAATTTAATTTAACTCTTTCAGACGTAAGAAGTTATGCAAAAATAATTCCCTTGTTGCTCACAAATTAAAAATTTAATTTTTTTAAAATGTAGTTCACAGAATAAACCAACATGCTTTAAAAATATAGTTTCTTCGTTAGGTGGTTTAAAAATTGATCCACCATGCATTATATACTTTGATATAAGTGGTTCAGGAAATAAACCACCATGAAAGAGTTAAAAGTGCTTCATTAAGATTGCAACTCCGTTATCCGCGTAAGATTTTAACCGTTTAGCTCATCAATCAAACGTCAACCCAAAAATGAACAAGATAAAGGAAAAATATATCTTTAGGTGCTAGAGGAAAAGAAAAGTTTAATGATCCTTAAAGTCATCTGCCTCGAGACCATTTCGATAGCGTTAGAAAACTTTTAAACCTCGCTCCCAACTGATATATGATCTCTACTTTATTATTGCTTGCTTGAACTACGTCCCAAATTCAACTCTGGTTACATATCATCGCCTGATCCACCAACATCAGCAGAGGGCCTTGCCTATAACTCGATAATTACAGAAGATTAGGTGCAGGGGTAATGACGACTGAGGACTGAAATACGTCTGCGTCTGGAATTGAAGTTAAATTTAGAAATAACTAATTAGCTTATGCAATGTTGTCGGGAGATTATTCGCGGACCAAATTGAGTTTAATAGTACAGTCGGTTAACGAAAGCACGCCGAATGCTGCTCTAAATTGAGATAACGACGTGTTCCATCAATGTGTCGCATTTGTTAAACTTTGGAGCAGAGAATTTTCTGCCCGTTTAATTTGCCCTGCAACACGCCAAACGGATGCCCGAAAGCATTAGCAATTACTTGACGGTAATTTCGTTTTCTTTTTCTTGCAGCAGCTAAATTGTGGCTGGAAACTTGGATTATGACCTCAAATGGAACAGCTGGAGCTCGTTTCAGAAGTTTTCAAATTCGGCTTTTAATTTCATCCGTAAAAGCCTGACAAATATTTTGTTAATTACTTGCGATTTTTACGGCTGTTATAGATGGCAGCACGATAGCATTAGAAGCCACATGTTTTCACATTTGTTTATATTTAACACCCCCGGCACGTACGGCTGTGGTTTCTTGTTGGCAGAATCTGAGTTGTTAAGAGATTGAAAGATTATGTGTTTGAGGCTTGATTCTATTAAAGACCTGTGTATGTGAGACTCGTTCAATAGATTCAAAAGGTCCTCATATTGATGTGCTGAAGAAACTTGTATATCGCCCGTTGGTCAGGTCTAACCGTTAGAGCGTGGTTTCTGGATCTTCTTCCTGGTTCTTAAATCCTGGTTTATCCTGGTTTCTGGTTCAAAGCCCGTTTCTACCACAAGATCCGCTGTGTACGTGGACATGGCGCTTGATAAACATATTATATAAAGTCGAAAGGTCCTCACGTTGGTGTACTGAATAAATTTGTGTACCGCCCATTGGTCAGGTCTGACCTTTAGAACTTGGTTTCTGGATCTTCTTCCTGGTTCTTTAATCCTGGTTTCTGGTTCACAGACAGTTTCTACCACAAGATCTGTTGTGTACGTGGACCTAGCGTTTGATAGACCTATTACAGTGGCGAATCTAGGACTTCGGTCTGGGCGCGCCGCCGGAGGGCATTAAAATTTTGTATCGTCGTGACGAATCTCAAACTTTAAGGCTAAAGTAAACCAAAACTCTTTAACTTTACAGACTTTACTCACCTGACAATACGAATCATAAAGAACAATACAATACTTCCGATAATTTAATAAAAATTACAATGAAATAACTAGCCA
>BGPR01018237.1:0-18487 GCA_013235015.1 Araneus ventricosus | reverse complement strand
TGAAGAAATTTGTGTACTGCCCATTGGTCAGGTCTAGCCTTTAGAACTTGTTTTCTGGATCTCCTTTCTAGTTCTTAAATCCTGGTTTCTAGTTCATAGCCGGTTTCTACCACAAGACCTGCTGAGTACTTGGACCTGGCGCTTGATAAACCTATTATATAAATTCAAAAAGTCCTCACGTTGGTATGCTGAAGAAATTTGTGTACCGCCCAGATGTCAGGTCTAGCCTTTAGAACCAGAAGGTTCCAGGTTCAAAACCCGTTTCCACTACAAGATATGCCTTATACGTGGACCCGGTGCTTGATAAATCTATTATCTAAAGTCAGAAGGTCCTCACGTTGGAATTTCTGACTCAGTAGTCAGGTATGGACTCTGGGATCGGTGGGTTACATGTTCGTAATACGATCGCACCAAAATTCCGATGTATATGTGGACCTAGTGTACGTTAAATCTGACGTCTAAGGTCAAACGTCCTCCTATTGGTGTGGCGCGAAAGTTTGGAGAAGAAGGTTTCTTGCTCGCGTCCTTGTCATCAGCCCACAACTCAGAATTGCAATGCCCGTCTCAATATAGCCCTCGTGTTGCTACTAAATGAGACGTTAATATAGCTAAAAGTAAGCTTAGAAAGTGTGCAGAGTATTTTGCCGGTTCATCGCTCTTATTATCTGAACGCAGTTCAGATTTATGAGATTCCCTACTCAGTTGTTCTCGCGTTGTTCAAAACGAGACTTGGATCTAAAAAATACAACTAAATAGAAGTCTCGTTTAGTAGGAAGCATATTAACTTTAGAAACATGTCTGCACGTTATTTAAAGTATTGAAACTGTCTCTCTTAAGTAAAGTGTGAAAAATATCATATTAATTAAATTGTGATTTTCTACTTGTGGTTTAATTTTTAATGCAAATAAAATAAGTTTTAATATTTCAGTGATATTATTTGTATATATGTAAAGCATCCAAAGAAATGATTATCTATGCAATTTCTTTCAATATTTTTGAGAATTCTGATTCTGTACTAATTAAATTTGATTTAAAATTCTATATTTTTTTAAAAAGGGAGTTGATTTTTTTTATCAAAGAAACTTTTTTACAATTTAATATTTGCAATCATAACATAACCAAAGTATTCAACTACCAATTATTATCACCATCGTTCAATTTACATCTAGTATTGCTTATTTTGAAAGGAAAGATTTCATATAAATTTAAAGCTCACATAAAATCTGAACATCAAAGTTCGTTTATGTTTCAAAAAAATTCAAGAAGGCATCATACTTATGCAAATTAAATCTCTCTTTCTGTATCTAAAATACATATCAAGAAGTTCTAACTTGCTTCTTGCTTCAAACAGTATATTTTGGGAGTGCATTGAATATGTTGAAATGCGTTTATAGCCTCGCTCTCCAATATTTCAACGAATTTCGCCGTTCTTTTAAAATTATTCAAAAAATCAAATTATTCAGAAAATTCGAAAAGAAATATCAAATTCACCAGATGCACTAGTGAATTCGCATTTATTATTGCCATAGCACAAATGAATTCATTCTTCTTACACGAACAAAAATTCCCCGGCTTCTGATGTTTCAGGTTACATAAGGGAAAAAACGCAATCTTGAATTCCCTCTCTAGCTAATATATGCTAATTTATTTGGGTTCCTCTGAAAACTACAGCAAAGTTTTGATTTAAACACTCATAACATGAATAGGGAAATCTGAATTTCTAATACCTTGCATGCTACATATGTGGATACAAAAACTCCTAATATATTACCTCTTCACGTATAAATATTAAAATTTAAATAGCTTGGAGAAATATTAGAAAAATAAGGTTACAAAGTTATAAGTATTATAGATAGGTTATAGGAAATACAGGTAGCTCCTGATGCATTAATACATATTTGTCATTTAGGAAATACAGGTAGGCTCCTGATACATTAATACATATTTGTCATTTAGGACATACAGGTAGCTCCTGATACATTAATATATATTTGCCATTTAGGACATACAGGTAGCTCCTGATACATTAATATATATTTCCATTTAGGAAATACAGGTAACTCCTGATACATTAATATATATTTGTCATTTATTTGTTAATGATAGTAGAGAAGTGAGCTTGAAGAATTCATATATCATTTTTTTCTTGTGGCGAGAGAATGACTTGAATTTCATTACTTTTCAAAAGCGTGTGAGAAGAAAATATGAAAGAAATCTCGAAATCCTAGATACACCTGTATATTTCGCCTCCGTGGATTTATAAGCAATATACACGATACATTTACCTATGAATCACTGTACACAATACATTTACCTATGAATCACTGTACACGATACATTTACCTATGAATCAATGTATTCACTCAAAAAAATCATTTCTCTTTTTCAGTCAGTTTTATTTCTTCAGTCTCATCCTTATATGCATCTATTCTTCCTCACTTTGGCGAATTTTATTATCATTAATATCTTGTTATGCTTCATCTAGTGTCACTTAAGGGGGGTACACGAACAATCGAGTTTTATATGTAAACAACAGGAGTAATAAAGTATTAATTAATTTAATTACCGTATTAACCGAAGCAAGGGGGGGGGGCAACATCGGGAATTTAGGGAATTCGGCAGTGTGTCTTTTGTGCCCGGAACTCTCTAAAAAGCAAAATTTGAATGGTGGTTTTTCGGTGGGTTAGTTCCCACCGAATCTAATGTGTCCAGTTGAGGAAGGTACGCCTTTAAACTAGCTAACTTAAAAAGGTTAGCAAGTGCGCATTCCGTCTTCCTAATTCTTGTTCTTTTTTGATGCAAATTCTAAAAAACGTAATGTGCAAGCGCAGAATAAATTCTAGTGCTTCTACTCATTGAGCAGTTTCTCTATTACTGCAAATATTTTGCCATATCCGTGTCAGAAATGGGATAGGTCTGGTGTAGGGATGGCAGTATTTCCGAAAATAACCGTTATTCTAGGGGTTTTTTCACCTCCGGTTTAACCTGGCGGTTATAACCGGTTTTTGAAATAACCAGTTTTCGATGTGTTTTTTTTATGAAAAACAAAGGTCGTTTGTAGACAAATTTTTTTATTAATATTGTTTTTACAGAAAATCAATCCATTGGCCCATCTTTATCTGTCCATAAAGGCTCTTTTAGTAATCCGCCAACCAATAGACGCCTCGAAAAAGCGATTGTCTTTCATTGGCCTAAGATGATGAAATTCAAAGCTTCATAACTTGGTAAATTTTAGTCTAATCGAACCTGAAATCGTGTCTATTTTCCGATCCGGTTTACTTACCCGTTTATTGGATTGAAAAAAATAACCGGTTAAAACCGGGACAAAAAAATAACGGAGAAAAAAACGGTTAATTGAAGCAAAAAAAAAAACGGTTTTCGGTTAAAACCGGTAGGTTTTTCCCATCCCTAGTCTGGTGGTAGACTCTAGGCTCGAGGACTCCATCAAAACTTTTCCTTGCTTTTTATCCAGATGCAAGTTAGCTTCTTCCCTTACAACAACGTGTCTGACACGTGCATCGAATAATAGAATTTTTCCTATTTAAATCTGTAATTAAGTCAACGTAACAATTAATTTTAAATACGAAAGTCACTCATACATGCTTAAATGTCTCAGGTATCTTTTACCATTTTAAACTGATTGAAATAATAAAAAAATATCTTAAATAGGTGGTGATATCTACTTAGGAGGTTCAATAAATTCGTAGGTCAAAGGGTTAAACGTGTATTTGGGGGTCAAATCTCCTCATGTTGCTGTGGCGTGGAAGTCAGAAGGATGGGGTACCAAGTCCTGATCTTCTTCATCATGTGTATGCGGTTTTAAGTTATGATGTCCATTTCCAAAATTACCCAAGTGTAGCTTTAAAAAATCGATATTTTTAACTAGCTAAATAATTAATTAAAAGTAGTGCATTAAAAAATCATTTATTAACCAATCGGTTATAAAATATCTGATTTGATTATTATCAAATTATTTATTATTATTATCAATCTATAATTATTATTGGATTATTATCAAGTTATTATTATTGGATTATTATCAAGCATTGTTATTACTAGATTATTATGAGCTTTTTATTATTATTATTGGACTTATTATCAAGCTATTTATTCATCGGAGGGACTGGGTTAGATTTATCAATGAAACGCGCTATACGTAGACATTTTAAGTATGCTCAAAAGAACTCATTCTAAAAACTTAATATTCTGAAACATTTCCTGACTTCAAATAATATATAAGTCGTGTTTTTTCTGTGATTTATTTATCGAGTTATTATTATTATTATATCAAGTAATTGTTTTACTAGATTATTATTAGCTATTTATTATTATTATTGGAGTTATTATCAAGTTGAGACGCGTCATACGTAGACATTTTAAGTATGCTTCAAACTTCCTTAAGGTCAAAGGAATTCATTTGAAAATATTAATATTCTGAAAAACTTCCTAACTTCAAATAATATATAACTCGTGTTTTTTATTCTTTATTATTATTTTTCCTTGTAGCATATATAGAAAGTCTAGACACCATTATTGTCAATTCAATCAAATTCTCTTTGGTATTTACAACAATTAACTTTAAACAGGAAAAAAAAAAACGCCTCCTTGCCGGAAAAAAGTAGATGGTGACAAAAGCAACCGACGTATTGAAATGCAAATAACGTTTTCCCAGCACGCATGAGTAGCGGTTCATGAACGCGTGGAATATAAATGAAACTGACGAAAACACCTCTCTGACTCCCTGCAAAAAAGCAATCTGGAGGAATGCACTTATTTGCATTATTCCCGCTCTTCTTTCTGCTTGTCCTGCTCCTGTGAGCAGCAAATACTCATTCACAGGGAGAGTGGATAGCAATCAGGATAAATGGCGAAAATAAAGAGAACCTCTTCGATTGCCGAGATTGCTGATGACGCGAAATTGCTGCTCTGGATAAGTTGTTTTCACCGGAGGAATATATACGCGAGATTGCTCTCAACATGGAGATGCCCGCATTCCTGGAGAGAAAGCTAAGCCAGGGACAATGTATCCTGCATCTAAAATGAAAGGGGATTTGCAAAACAAAGAAGGATTTTCTACGAAATTCTTCGTGAAGCGATTGTATGCAAAGCAGCAGTTTTGAATTTTAAAGAATCTAGAAGAACGGAAATTTGTATTTATTGTGCAAATATTCGCATAGGTTTGTATTTCTTGTTTGGGGATTTTGAAGATTTTTAAAGAGCAATCCTGACGAAGATACATTAAAAGCTTCTTACATGAGACATTATAAAAAAAAAAACTTAAAACGTTAGAAAGATAATGCGTTGTTAATTAATGATATTCTTTGTTAAATTACCAATGTCTAAAATGTAAATATCTTAAATATATGTTAAAATACTCGTTTGAAACATTCCTCTGTATCACAGCCGTTATCAGTACTATTTTGGAATATGTTGCCTCATGTTCATAGTAGATCTTAAAAAAACTGAAAAATATTCGTTATTGGTTGCGAAATATTCATTTGAATCTTCTTCTTTGAAATTTCAAATAAATGAAATAGGTGGTATTGCTTATTAAGCGACGATGTCTTAGGAAGCACCGTTCCTTGTATCGAATGGCTGTTCTTGAATACTAAACATGCTCACGTTCTTCGGAACAACTAGTAGCCGGAATTTGTGTTTCCGCAAGGACAGGACAAATTACCAATTTTTATTGACATGGAAAATTCAATATCCTATAATTTCACTTTTTGATTTCGTCATTTTTAATGAGTTAACCCTTTAATCTAAATCAAAATGTAGGTACCTTTTTAGATATTAAAATTGAAATTCCTGAACAGAGAAACCTTACTTGGCCTGTATGACAAGAGAGCTGATTATAATTTTACTTGCAAAAATCTTTGTGACTTTCATTCAAATATATATTCTAGGGTCTTTTGAAACGTAATTTTTAGTAAAGCTAACAGAATTATGAATTTGCAATAACAGAAATGAATTTTTAGTGGCTGTCGGTGATTTTCTAAAAAATCTCTACTGTAACTCTTTCCCGTACAATATTTACGGCGTTGAAGATCTTATTCTTGAAAGTAGTTTTGAATATAAATATTAATTTATATGCTTATTATAAAAGTATATAAAAATAGTGGTTGTTACTGTATTTTCTACTTATTTTCTTTTTATTTTACCGATTCCTTTTATTTATTAAGGTATTAATTGAAACTTAAAGTTTCCTTTAATCTTAAAAATACTGTTGCCCGCGCTTCCCGTTTACCTTTTTCTTTTCGAATAATTGATGGCACCATATCTTAGTTGGTTACATTACGATTGCTAATTTTAAGGCGGGATTATCCTTATTCTTTGTATGTGAGTTGAATTTGGACATTTTAATTCTTTGTGAAAGTGGAGTAAGTTTGAATTTTCTTTACTGAATATTTTTATGAAGGTATTTTTGCCGGAAGGCTAATAAATTTTAAATCAATCTTGTTAATGGTATATGTTGATTTTTCTTTCTGAAAATTCTTTTGTTGTTTACTTATCTTGTTTGTCTCGTGGTTTTGGAAATTTCGGGCTAAGAAGAGGCTTTGGCTAGATTTAAGTCAAGCCTCTTACGGAAAAGTTTCCCAATTTATTTGAATCCATTTCAAATTTTGTCTATAGCCCTTGAAAAAGTGGACTAGAATGGATTCCTTGTCTGTTTAATTCGATTCTATCAGAGTTTATTTCGTAGTTTTTACTTTCTGTGAATTATCATTAACCCTTTAACGTTCATTGGTTTCGCAGTGAAACCAGAAATTGAGTTTTTTTTTACTGCGCATGGGCGAAACGTAGTGTAATTTTTCTTTCATAACTTTAGAGTCCGATATTTAAAGGCAAATTTAGTAAAAATTGCAGTTCAATACCGTCAGTATTCACAAAGATATCGGCATTGCAAGAGCTAAATTGCTTTTGATCTCTAAGAGAAACAAAATGGTGAGGGTTCTTGCACAAATTGATATTTTTTTAAATTGAATCTGCGAAAGTAATATTGAATTTTATGAATCATGAATATCACAAATACTCAAGTATATTTATAAATTAAATACTTATTTTAAATTGCATTCCGTTGATAACTTACTCGGAGGAAAACTAGCCCGTTACCATTCATTGGTTTCACTGTGAAACCACAAATTTCTGGAAAATAAAAAATGACTCTTTTACATATTTATGATCAGCTACATGTCTAATTCTCATTTTTGAAATAAATTTAGAAATTTTCAAAACGAAACATGCATTGAACTGTAAAGGGTTAACTTAGTAACTGTATGATATATTTTGTGTATTCGTGTTGTCGTTGTCCCTCTCCATCAACATATTTTCTCATCTATAAAATATATTCCATGTTAAAAAGCAGTTTCAGCTCATCCGAGGGTAAGACACATAGTTCGCCCCGTCGGGCCCGTCGTTGTCCGGGTAAAATGACAAGCTGGAACAATTTTGACACTTTTTCAGATCCGTCTGAAGATTGGTCGATGCGAAGAATGTCCAAGCGGAAGTGACAATTTAGACAGTTTTTCGTTCTTTGATAGGAAACAGCATGAAGAAAAGTTAAATGGTTTCTTAGAGGAAATAGAATCCGAATATAATATATAGTTCTCAAATCAAATGAAGACAGAATTTTTGCACATTATAACTGAGATAGTCAATATATTCACTAGAAATGTATGAAATAATTTTAACTGAACCGGAATTAAATTAAAATCCCCTAACTTTTACTACAGCATAAGAATTTGCAATTGCTTAATTCGGCTGTCAGGGTCATGGTAGTTAGGATGTTTCCGAATATACTAACCACAATGGAACCGACTTGGGAGTAGCGGCAGAGCTGTCGGGGCGGAAATGGGGGTGAAGAAAATAATTTTTATTCGAATTTGAGACTTAGAGGGAAAATTGAAGTACTGCCGTTTTGCTGTATTTTCCCTTGACTTTCTCTTATACTTTCACATTATGGTACGCTTTGTGTTTAGTTTCGTTTTACAGTGAAGAAAAACAACTATTCATTTTGGAATAGTACATCTTCCCTTCGACCTATTTGGTTGAGGCCGAGGTAGCCTAGTGGTCTCGTCTTCAGGGCCTTAGGGTTCAAGGTTCGAAACACGATTTCATTAACCCTTCCAAAGGCGGTGGGAAGTATACTTCCCACCTAATTCATCAATTTTTAAACGTACAAGGTAGGCTATTTTAAAGTTTTCAACAAATGTTTCGATAAAAGGAAATCCTAGACGTACCAATTTCTTAGCTCAAACTGTGACAAAGTGTCTTGACTTTTTAATTAATTATTAATTTGTAAATTAATTAACAAAAAAAAGTAATCCAATAAGCTAAATGTATGTCTTTTCTGAAATTAATCTCAACCCCAAAGTTATTTTATTATACCATTACTAGAAAAAAATGGCCCTTGAAAGGGTTAAAGATCTGCTGTTGCATGTTAAATCATACATAGGGAGTCAAACGTCCTCCCGTTGGTGTGGTGCGGAAGTTTGGAGAGAGGGTGACAGCTGAGGCGTCGTTCTCTTCGTCTGACTGCGGTTCAAAATTACGATGTCCGGCCCAAAATGGCATAGCCCTCGTGTTACTTCAAACGGGACGTTAAAATAACTAAACTTAAAACCAATTTGGTTGAAACTCAGATGCTTATCTTCAAGTTTGATGTCCACAACGCAGTTTCTTTCTTCTTGTACATTGCGTTTTTGAGTTATTGTTTTCTCACACTCACAGACAAACAGACAGACTGGTCATCCACCTTTTGACGGATTTAGTCAAAAATTTGACACTTATCTACAATTTTGATGTAAGGATCACCTACTAAAAGTCATTCATCTAGCTTCTTGAAGTTATGAGTTATTGCTTACCTAAACACGAATGGACATACCGACAGGCAATCAATCCATGATGGATTTGGTTAAAAATTTTATCCACGTCTAAAATTCTGGTCACGAAACCTTGCTAAATTGTACGCATTTCGTGAGTTGAATTTTCAAGTTATCGTGTGCATATGTACGGGGATGGACGAATGGATCGACAAATAGTCTATCCTTTGACTGATTTCTTCCAAAATTCTAAAATTTTGATATCAAAACCATATACTGAATGCAGTTCATGTAGCTTATTGCATAATAAACAAATAAAAATAGACATTTAACGTAGAAACAAAAATCAGTAAGAACAATTTTAAAATAAGAAACAAAACAAACAAAGCATCCGGAGCGCGCTAAAATGCTGCAAGCAACCAAGATAACAATGAATATACAATAAATCACCTCACACAATGAAATTGTTTAAAAATTAAAATTGGACAAGGATGAAGAAGTTAAAAGATCCACCACAGATGAACTTTCTCAAGGTGCCACTCATCTGCGGGGATTCTAAAATATAACAACAGAAATACTTTTCTGTGTGGGATTCCGACAAAAGTAAAAAAAAATCGCCAAAGAGAATTTTACTGGAAGGCCATGTGACCTTCTTTCTTGACTTTTGTCGGAATCCCACACAGAAAAGTATTTCTGTTGTTATATTTTAGAATCCCCGCAGATGAGTGGCACCTTGAGAAAGTTCATCTGTGGTGGATCTTTTAACTTCTTCATCCTTGTTCAATTGTAATTTTTAAAGAATTTCTTTGTGTTAGGTGATTTATTGTAGCTTATTGCATGTTTGAGTTATTGCATTCACATACGCTTGAGTAGTAGTAGTAGAGACTCACACCGACCCATCCTACCCTAAAGGGTGTTACGCCTTTAAAAAGTCGGTGGGTAAATGTTTTTTGTGCAAGAAAAACTCGGGGAAATTCTCAGAGTGGAAGAGGTCAGGTACCAATCAATAACTCCAGTGGCCCTCACAAAGAACCTCGCAATCCATAGGTTTAGGAGCAAACTCCACCAAAGTTGCATTCCTAGACAAAATCGCTCTATGCTCTAGATCTAAACTACATTTAACGACATTTTAATACTTCGAAGTATACTTCCCACCAAATTCATCAACTTTTAAATGCAATTTTTAAGGTTGGCGTGAGTTCTCGCCAACTTTTTCGATGAAAAAAAAACCCCTAGATGTTCCAGTTTCTTATCTGAAACCTAAAGAAAGTGTCTTGATAATTAATTATTAATTAACAAAAATGTATGTCGCCCAATAAGCTAAATTAATTAATTTCCTTCAAATAATCTCAATCCCAAAGTTATTTTATTATACCGCTACCCGAAGAAAATTGTCCTTTAAAGGGTTAAAAATACACCAACGTATAAAGTCACACACACATGATTAAGCAGACCGACGGACAGTTAACGTGGTGAATGATTTGTTTCAAATTCTCATACACATCTGGATGCGATAACTCAGATAAATTAAAAATGGGCATGGACTATATGTCTTTTTCTCACAGCTATTGACAATTTAAATACTAATTTAAAATTAAACGGCTACCCTGAAAATTTCTTTAATTATATTTCTAAAAAATAAGAACTGAAAAATTTATTTATTTGTTGGATTTCCTTTTTAATTAGTGTTTCTCTCTATAGATGAAGCTAGGAGCTCAATTCTCTATAAATACTTCCTTTATTCTGGGAATAACTTTTCCACCCTGTGAATTTCTTTGAATATAAAAAGTAAAAAAATAAATTATAAAATATAAAAAACAATATAAAAATTATAAAATATAAAAACAATATAAAAATTATAAAATATAAAAAACAATATAAAAATTATAAAATAACAAAAGAGTTCTTAGTTTTTTTAGTTAGTGGGTCTCTGACTAGATGGTGCTCATGCCTATAGACAAAACATCCTTTATTTTGGTCAGCGTCTGTTTTTTCGCTATGATGACGATTGGTAGACATTATTGGTAAAGACTGTTTTGATTTCTATCTTGTATAATGTGTTTTTCCTTTTTTTATTTCCAATTTCCGGGATAGGTTCAGGTCACAGAGGAAAATTTTAATTTTGACCTTAAAGTCATTTTCCTCTACAGAAAACCTATTCCAATTAGCATCCAAAATGGAGTTTGGCTTCCGATGACGTTTCTCCAGATGGATCTTTTTTCCTTGGCTTATTTCAATCGTATGTCGTTAATTTTGTTTTTTCTTTAAATTATTTTAAATCTTTCTTTTTTTAATCATTTTGTCGTGAAACTCAACATAGGTTTAAAGAAAGATAGACTGTGACTAAAAAGTAATTAATGATATAGTAATCAAGCAGTGGAAATAAACCACATTTATAATTCTATACGACCTCGCTTGATAGGAGATACAAGTACAGCTCTTTAAAAGACTTCGCTTAAATAGGAGATGAGCATTCCGTCTCCTGCCTAATAGAGGAGAACCGCTTTTTTACGTCCAGCTGTGAACAGCGTTTTCCCTTGGATTGGAGGAGTTTCTCTCTTGGGGAACCCACCCACTTGGGGAAAGGCGCCGCAATCAAGACTAAATAACATTTACACTTCTGGTGACTAAACTATGTGCAAACTTTCATCGATCTAGCTCGTTCTATATTTCACTAATCATGTTCGCCATCACTACTACGGATGGACAGACTTCCCCTTGATGGATTTTGTCCAGATTTAAACGAGGTCTACAATTTTAGTGCGAAGACTCCATAATTTCATTCCGCGATTTGAACAAGATCTCCAATTTTAGTGGGAAGACTCCATGATTTCATTCCGCGATTTGATCTACAATTATAGTGTGAGGACTCCATAATTTCATTCCGCGAGTTATCCTGTTCAAATAAATGCGGAAAGACAGACAAACGTAATTCCAAAAATTGATTTTTAGGACTTTGAGAGGTCTAAAGTGATTCATTAAATTCTCGTGCGCCGCGGTAGCCTAGTGATGGACCGACAGGTCAGGCTTCGGGACTGGAGGGTTCCAGGTTCAAAACCAGATTCCATCGAAAATCTCAGTCTCTTGCTTGTTAAATTATACGTAGTGGGTCAAACGTCCTCCTACTGGTGTGTTACACTACACCAATTCCGTCCGGCCCAATCGGGTGTAAGGCCTAGTAACAGGACGCTAGTGTGGTACGGAAATTTGGAGATGGGTTACCAGCTCAGGTGTTGTCCTCGTCAACTGACCGTAGCTCTGAACAACGAGGTCCGTCCCAAAATAGTACCCGTATTGCTTCAAAACGGGACGTTAATTTAACCCTGAGGAACACGCACCCAATTTTTGGAACATTAGCACAAACGCGGGGTCATTCTGACCCCAAATTATTGTCCATTTACTCCTTATTTTATTGGCTATTTGTACAAAAATGAAATATGGTCAGAGTATAAGAATATTTTTCGTTCAAATAACTTGTATTTGAGACACAAATGCGATGTTTAATAAGAACAAGGAACATTGAACTTTCCTCCTTCTTTCCATTCCTTTTCTGTGTTCTTTTCTTCTCAGCTGAGCACGTTCGTGCGCTACCATAGCCATAACGATAAAAGAATCTGAAACGCTAGCACACGCACGGGTCAATTTGACCCCAATACCCCCAGTAAAAAATGAGATACCCCGTTTCACCGGTTTCTGCTGCTCTTATATTCTTGTTCTAGATTTCCCATGAAGGTGCAGAAAGTAATAGGGGCAAGTTTCTAGAATTTCTTAATAAAAGAGAAAGGTTGAGGTCAAGAAGACCCCGTGCGTGTGCTGACGGGTTAACTAAAATTCTCGAGTTCGAATTTTTTCTTTTTTTTGTAATTAGAATAATTTCTGCTTATATATTTCGTATATGAGGAAGTAACAAAAACCTATTGTAAAGCTTACAACTGAAATATCAATTTCTGTAAAAACGATACAGAAACAAACCGCTAAACGACTCACATCATCAAATATTTATATATTATGCATGCGCCGAAGCATGAAATAATCCGCCGATATGGAAATTCCGCTGCAAGAAAAAGAAAACAATATCGTCCCAGACGTGATTTCTATGGAAAAGAACCGGTGAATTCCTTTTTAGCCTCTGCATGCATGTGATTTTGATGTGACAAGGAAATGGCCGAAAGATAAAAACAAATCTTTTTCCCTCTGATTTTAATATGAATGCAAATCAAAGACAGAAATAATATTCCTTTCTACCGTCGAGGAAATTCTATTTGTGTTCGTTCTCTGAATATTCCATCAGCTCAAAAGAGATTTGTTCTCGTGTTTAAAAAGATATATTGAAACAGATTTGCAACTGCGATTTGTTTATTAATAAATTAAATTTTCGATCAATTTCATTTTAATATCCGAGTCGTTCTGAAACGTGTAGTTTTTATGCCAAAGTCATTGGTAGTATTAGAAAGGCAATAGATTTATATAATTCGTTTTGCTTACAGTGTTATTTCTAATTAAAAAAAGTAATTTTCAACTTTTTAATACACTAATAAACTCAAGATTTTCATTATTTTCTACTTTGGAGAAAAGGTGGAAGTTTTTATTATTTTAAGGATATGTTTATTGCAAAGAAAATACATTACCAGAGCTGTTAAAAGTTATAAAATTTTTCAATCGAAGATGTATTTATTTTCTTTTAATAAATCTCGTTAAAAGGCATGAATGAAAGTAAGACAAAAATTATCATTCGAAATAGTTAGCCTTTTTAACGTGCTTTTATTTGGCTAGAATTCTTTCATTTTCTAAAAGCGGAATTTTGTAGTCGAATTTTCAGCCATTTCCTAATGAGATCCAGTTCTAAAATTCTGTGCAATTGTGTCTTCCTGATAACAGTATAGTTTTACAATATTTTCAAAACTAAATTAACAATTTATCACTTAATTTAATTTTAATTCGATATGGACGAGTTTTCTGCTTTGTTTGTTTACAGTTAAGTGCCTGTACTGCGTAATTCCGGTTTTAATGCTAAATCAATGAATCTTCAAAGCGGAAGTCCAACATACAAGCTTGGTTTTGAATGTAAGTAAACAAATCAGGAAACTCGTCCATACGATGCATTATCTGGCTGCGAATTTGAGAAAAATTGATATAATGAAAATAATAAATTATGAAATATATAATAATGAATTATAAAATGTACACTTATGAAATATATTGAAGATCAAAGGTAGAAAAAAAAATAAAAACTTGGTTTCATTGGTGTATTAAAAAGTTGAAAATAACTTTTTTTTATTAGAAATAACATTCTAAGCAAAATTTTGAAAAGCGTGAGGCACTGAAAACAACATGATAATGAAGTTAAGCCTCAATAAAACATAATTAGAAAGAAAGTTTCTTAACATTCATTAAAAATTAAAATATATTATGAATGCGATCAGAAGAAAATTATTTTCTACATTTTACAGTACTAAAAGTACATGTACAGTACTAAAAGTCTGGTTTTTGAAAACTCTTTTTATCATTTTCCACTACGCTTTATATTTAGGATGTTGTCATTTCTATGAAAAATAATTAGGGTTACCAGGATTTTCTTTTCTAACACAAATATTTATAATCTTCAAAAGAAACTGTAAAGACTTTTAGTATTATAGAAAAATCCTGCTTTCCCTCTTCTTGATTCAATTTTGCAGAGGGATTTTGTTTCTGATTTGTTTGAGATTTCAATTTTGAAGGAGAATAAATAATTTGTATACAAATACTTACAATAATCCATTTTACGAAAAATAGGAAATTCATTAAATAGAAGAAAAAAAAAATCATTTTCAAAACAAGACGAAATAGACCACGTAAGTTTAATAACAATAACAAATGTTACAACCTAACTGAAATAAATAAATAGATTTTTAAAGTAATAAAGTCACAGCATTTAAAGTAAGGCCACTAATTGTGTGAGATATTAGAAATTGTTTCAACCCATAGTTAACATTTCGTATGAGCAAAAACGAGCTTTCAACCCATACTTAACAATATACCATAGATAAATTGAACCAAGATATTTTCCCAATCGCATTTCCACCTCGGTATCGTCCGCTACTTAACTGGACACTTGTTCATTAATAAAAAAAAACTTATTATGATTGATGAACAAAGGCACGTCAACTCTCACCACCGCCCAAATCCTTCGATCGTTAATATCAGTCAAAAATACCTATGGATACGTTTAAAAGCAAAAAACATTTCACAATTTATTCTAATTCAAAAGAAACAACTATGAAACTACAAAGAAGACAATATATATGACAAATATTTTGATATATTTATTATATTAAAAAAGGATTGAAGAGCTTCTAAATTTCTATTAATTTACTACGAATTTTTCTCAATAGATGGAGCTAGGTTTACTAGCTTCTAGACTTAATATCCTTTGTTTCGTATTTGTTTCGATGGCTTTGTTTTTATTGGTATTTTTGGAAGAAGGTAATGTTAATTTTATCTTCTTTTTCTTTATTGGATTTGTTAAAGAAGACTTTCTGAAGTTTTTTTTTATTTAAGAAAGGTTTTTTCCTACATTATTTCAATTATTGGATAAATTCAGGCCACAGAGGGAATATTATTTGACTATTAATTCATTCCCTTGACAGAAAATTTATCCATTTTAGAACTCCGCAGGCGAGTGGCACTTTGAAAAAGTTCGCCATTCGAGTTGCCTTTCATTTTTTCCATTTTATTTGTTTAATCTTAATGTGTTATAATTTTTATTGAAGCATGATTTTTATTGTTTGGTTGTATCTTAATTGGTTAGTTGATTATAGACAATATTGTTAATGCAATAATTGGATGCTGCTGCGTTGTGCGCAAAAGGTATATTGTTATTGGTATTATTTAATTCTTCTGGTTCTTCTGCAATTTCTTTATTGTATAATTAAAATATTTTCAGACATATATAAATATTTCAATACCATGTTTGCTGAAAACAAAGATATGTTATGACAGACTTGTGAGAGGAAAATATTTAAACATTTTATAAAAGTGCCAGTCACAAAATATCCCTTTATTCTGTCTGTAGTTTAATAAACATGATACGTCAGCTACCGATAGGAAGAAGAGAGCAACCTTCTTGGAAAAGTATTTCTTCGAAGTATCCAGTTGGAAAAGTCTAGGCTTTAACCATGCTAACCTTTAAAGTATTTTCAAAGCCAGTTATGGGAATGAAAAAGTTGCCATAGCAACAAGTTCAATTCTGAACATACGTAATAAAAAATTGTTTACATTCTATACCTCAAGGGATTCTCCAGTTCGCTTGAAAAATAACTTCAGTAGAAATGTAAACTTCTTAGATTAAAAAAGTTTGTAAACTTCGAAAGGTATTATGTAACCACTCTTTCTAATAAAAAAATGAAACCACTATCTAAGCTTAGACAAATATATTTGCTTTCATAACTTTTAGAAAATTGCTTAAATACATGGGATACATGAAATAGAATTCTGCACGAGATATAACAATACAAGACATGAAACTTGAATTCAAAACAAGGCATTTTATAAAAGCATCAATAAATCAAATGCCAATTCTTCAGATAGCCAAATTCTTAAAACGCTTTTGCTGACAAATTGATTAATTTTAAAAAGTAAAACTATTTTTTTCTTAATTCTGAAATCTTTTCTTAATTCTAATTAATTTTTTCCTTAATTCTGAAATTTCTTCAAATTTTTAAAAAGCTTCTACTGACAAATCTAATAATTATAGCAAGCAAAACTATTTTGCTCTTAATTCTTAAAAGGCTTCCTTCTAATTCTTAACCACTTAACTTAATAATTTTCTTTGCTATCTAATAAGATGCTCCCTTCTGTTTTGGAAAGCGGTTGTCGTTTTCATTCATCTCATAAGGCATATAATATTTGAGATGCTTATGGATTCTAGGTAATTTTTGTGTAAAATTATAAAGATAATTAATGATTAAATTTTAGTTTTAAAACCAAAAATGCGATAATTCGATGCACGAGTATTCACGGGCTGGTAAGTTAAGCGGTTAAAAAGATTTTGCTGCGAAATATAATAATTTTAGAAAGCAAAACTATTTTGTTCTTAATTCTTAAAAAGTTTTCTTCAAGTTTTTGAGGAGCTTTTGTTGACTAACAAATCTAATAATAAGAAGTAAAGTTATTTTATTCTTATTCTTAAAAAGCTTTCTTCAAATTTTTAAAAAACTTTTGCTGACGAATCTAATTCTTATAAATAAAGCTGTTTTATTCTTAATTCTTAAAAAGCTTTTTCTAACAAATATAAAAAGAAAAAAATATTTTCATGTGACAACGTGATTTTTCTTTAAATAGATTGTCTGTGGCATCTAAGAAATAACTCGGCATCAAATAACAAGTTGTAATGTCCTGGAGAAACCAATTTAGTTTAGTCAGATTAATATCCATTTTTGAAACTACGATGGGGCCACTTTATGAGCTTGCGAATAAGCCAAATACTTTTGCAAAGAAGCGCTCTGCTATTTATATGCAATGCTAATATAGCATAATATAATCCACCTAAATCAATATTTAATAATAATACTCTCGAAATTGCATGGAATAACTGAGACTCAATTTAGACATGGCCTGAAACCAGAAAATTAAGGCAAGGCGCCACAACAGCATTTCTTTTTATTCTTGCATATAAAAAAATAAACAACTAAATGCCTATTACATGCACAGTTTTGTCTTATACATAACTAGCTATTTTTTTCCGATTCTACTATATTTATATATCCGGCGTTGCTCGAGGTAGAAATATTTTCAAGTCTAAGTACTTACAACACTTTAAATTTAATTAAACAGTTTTACACTGTAACGACTTTCGTTAATTTTCTTTTGCCCTCTCCTGTGTCTCTTACCCTTTCGCCAGGTAAACTAACCTCTTCTTTTTGTCTCCGTACTTTGAACCACTTACACGAGTCTGACAACCCTTGAAACTCCATCTTCCCATCCCCATCATTGCTACGGAGACAACAGAAATACTTCATATCATGCCTTTTATCATATCATGCTTTTTATGCCCCCGTTCACTTCTTTATGTTGTTTGTGTGTCTGACCGGAAGCACTATTCCTTCTTTTTCTCCTTAGGCCCTCTCCCTTCGGTAGGAACAGGACTGGGTTAATCTTTAATGATTTACATATTGACAGTGGCGTAGCGAGGGTAAGTGGCGCTAGGGTCATACTATGATTTTTTTCTCCTCCCCTTCCTTCATCATACGAGGATTAACTTGTGTAAACAGCGCTTTTTCGACTCAGTTAAACAGGTATTTTTCGACTCCTTATTGTATTTGACTTTAAAAGGTGACACAAACATATTAACGTTTTGTCAACATGCTCAGTGGCGCAGCGTGCGTAAGTGGCGTCCAGGGAATATGATTTTTTTTACCTCGGTCGTCCTTTGCTTAGCAAGCGCAAATGGCCCTCGGGGCCTGGTATCATTTTTAAGCCCCCTAATCATATTTTGCTTTAAAAACTAGCGTAAATGCAGTAATGTTTTGTCTCCATAGCGCCCTTAAAACTGGCATCTGCGGCATCTATATTTCCCTTTCTGTCCTGTCGCTATGCCGTTGCACATCGATTAGGATCATTCAAAAATTTGTGAAATTACGTCGTTGCACACCGATTAGAATCATTCAAAAATGTGTGAAATTACGCCG
>BGPR01018236.1:0-16511 GCA_013235015.1 Araneus ventricosus | reverse complement strand
TTATGTCTATAATTGTTCTATCGCTATGAAAATGACTGTTTAGTAAAAATAAAGCTTTCCATTTCTGTTTAAAATTAAATTTGTTTTGAAATTAGAGTTGCAGATAGGCGCCCGTTAAAAATTATATATTTACCTGCAGTTCGTATGTGAAAAATGAGCAATCTTTCATATAATCTGTGATAGAAACAGAATTTACTGTTATGTAAAAGAACTCATCTTGAATTAAGATACCACAATGATCACAAGATTTCGCAAAATCAGAAATTTGAAAGACCTGCTTTTTTATTACTTCATTAGCACATTTCCTAGAGAATAGAACAAATAAGTGAAAATTGAATTGCAAAACTAAAGCATTTCGCAAAAACAAACTTAAAGTACGATGTTATCATCAAAGCTGTGAAATATTTTTTGAATTTCAAAGATGAAAAGTAAGATTATTCACGGAAAAAGCATCTTATTCGCCAGGGGGGTTAGAATCTTTTAAAACTTTTTATGAGAAATTTAAAAACGACTCCGTATTATCTTTTCTTCGAAGCATCTTAAAAAACCATTGAAAATTCACTTTCAAAATCTTGGCAAATATCCATTTATAGATAAGATAATAAATAGGTAAAGCATTTGTTATTGTTATCAGTAAGTTGTATTTACGTTATTTTAACTAACTTTTTTCGCGCTAAACGATTAATCCATTCTTGAAATTGGATATTTTATAGTATATTTCCAGAAAAAATCCTCTAAATTATTTATAACAAAGGACCCAAAGCACACTTGAGGATACTATCACTTGACATATCTACCTCTTATCTTTTTAAGAAGCCCAGTTCTACTAAATAACTCTTTAAAAGATCCGGAATTCTTCTCCCTTCAAGATATGAACGCGCCATCTATTCTTTGTAAATATAATACCTAGGCAATATTTTACAACTAATGTCTGTTTAAGGAATACAAAATGTGTCATCATGGGTTATAGCGTTCCGGAGCATGCGCGGTAGCCATCGCGGCAACCGTTACGTGATTGTTCTTCGAAAAAAGTAGCTAGACACAGACATTTTGCGCCTTACAGCTGGTAAAACACATCTCCCGCCTAGTCAGGAAGGCGCTATAACAATTATATTCCTTTAAGGACTCTTAAAAACAATTTTCGGAAGATTTATGCTGCTTTTAGATGGTACAGAACAAACATTATTCACTATCAAAGATATTTAAGAGAAAAAATGATATATCGCCTGAGGTTGTCAGTAAAGCAAACTATTCGATTCTTGTGGCGTGCGGTAACACCAGTTTCTAGAACGTTCGGTTACTCAAACACGGTTTCTTTTTTTTTCTCTCGTGACAAGTTAGAATATTTTTTTTTTCTTCCAAGCTACAACGTATGCTCAATATCAATATTGAGGATCATGCAGTTTAGAAGCAGAAGAAAATAACCATTACGCTCCTTATAAAATATTTACAAAGATAAATAAAATGCATTTTTAGGACGATAACCGCTGAATTTTCATGTGTGGCAGTGAAGCTGTTTACATATTACTCGAATTCCAGTAAGATATTGGATACGGTTTGACTTGCACGTCAAAGAGAAAGTATTGTAATCTTCAAAAAAAAATTTGATGTCAATATTTTGAGGAGCTTAGTTCAGCTATAGAACCGTGGTCAGACGACGAGGATGAATCTGAGCTGGCCCTTTTTCAAGCTTCCGCTCCACATCAAAGAGAGGAGCTTGGACCACTAGACATACCCAAATACACGGCGGATCTTCAGTTCGAACCTGGAATCCTTCAGCAGCTCTGACCTTACCAATAGGCCACCGCTACTTCGATATATTGAAGAACCACCACGTTTTAAACTTCTGTGAATCCGAAAATTCCATTCGTGGAATTATGTATGTCTATCTTTGAACAAAATAACTCAGAAACGCAGCAAACTAGACGGATGAAATTTTGTGTCTGGAACTTTATTTAACAACAGTTCAAAGATTTATAAATTTTCGGGAGCTGGTTATATGGGAAATAACAAAACTAAGAACATGTAAAAAGCCTGAGATAGGCATTTGCATAAACACGGTGTTCACTCTTTTGCTTTTCCTCAGAAGACATCACGAGGAACAAAATTTGAAATGGAACATAATGTCACAAATGGTGGCTAGAAGTTGAGAATAGCGAAAATGCGCATGCAGTTCATGCTACAAAAATTCAAATTTAGGAAAACAACTTCAGTATTCAGAAGTGGTAGTTTATAAAAACATTTAAAGTAAATAAAAGGGTGGTTCGCCATCAAGGCCTATAAAGTCATATTTGCAGGTATAATATGCATATTTCTGAGTAAAAGTTTGTTTGAAATTTAGAATACTGACATTATAGGATTTAAAAAAATACTTTTTTTTTGGGGGGGGGCACCATATCATTGCCTTGCACGGTTGATAAAGCTACCTCTGGCCGCTTCTGGGTTTTGACACCAATATTGGAGATATATTTCCAACGTTGGACCCAAATGCTCGACGGGAAAAGGCCCAAAATTCAGATTCGATTCTTTTTGCTGTACGCCGATGCTAAACACAAAACTCATCGTATTGTAGAAATATAGGAGACAGTCGAGAAGGATAATACGCCCCTTGGTTATTTTTATCTTATTGACTTGATGAAGTAAAAATTGTATCAAAGCGATAAAAATAAGCTTATCGACACTTAAATTCTGATCTATAATGAACTTCACATTGATTCTAATTTTTAATAGATTGAATCTCTTATTTTCCACCGACTTTTTTTTCTTAAAATTGAGTTAGCCCAGCCCATAATTCTAAATATTTGCGCAGGGAAGGAAACTTGAAACTAAGAAAATTTAGTTTTTTTCTAAAAACATCAGTGCGGAAATTTTGCAACAGATTTTGCTCATTTATTTTTCTAACGAACGGAAAAAGAGTTTCCTCTGTCGGATTTTTTTCCGGGAGATGGCGAAATCGCCATGGCTGTAACCTCTCTCCTTTTCCTTCGCTGAGTGGATTTGCCAAATATTTTATTAATGGTAAAAAAAATCATTAAGTTTCGAACCTCTAGTCTGAAGCATCGAAGCATGTTACGTTTTAGGCTTGATTTGTCTATCTGTCTTTGTCTGGTCAGCGGTAACTCGTTTTCGGTATACAGGGTGAGCAAAAAGTCACGCCAGGATTCTAAAAATTTATTACAAAATAACCGTTGAATATAATAATATAATTTTGATATCATTATATAGTTCACTTTTAATAGTTTTTGGTGCAATAGAAACAGGAATGGCACTATAGATTTGCCTGATAGGGGGGCACGACCTGTTGTACTGGGCAACGAGTGTAATGAAACTGGTCTCAAATTTTCGCCAGGTTATTATTTATCATCTACAATTGAATACCTCGTACAAAAATTTCCCCGACGGGAGGGTCCTGGCCCCCGATCCCCCCTCTGGCGCCACCCCTGAATAGAAAGTTTTGTTCTTTTGCACGAAAAACTATTTAAATGCTAATACGTAGTAATACTTGGGGATATAATTGTGGTGCGTGGAATTAAATATTAGTGTAGGAATAAAAGAAATCGCTTGATCCCTCCTTATTCCTTTTGAATTTTTCTTTTGGGCTATACCCAGGATAGAGTCTTTGCTGAAGTTGAAGAACTGGAGGCTAGGATAAAAGATGCTATGCGTACCGTTACAGAACACGTGGCGAGAACTAGAATACCGCTTTGATATTCTCCGAGCTACCAAGGGGGCACACATTGAACTCTAATGAAGCACGAGATCTTATAAAAAACTTTATAACACTATTTACAATGTATCGAAACAAACATATGCCTAATTATAATAGTTTTCGCACAATAATTTTTTAAAAATCAGGGCAAAACCTTCGCTTACCCTGTATATTTGTTATATTCTTCTACGTAACTAAATTTTGGCGGCAACTCCGGCTTGCAATGTGTTATGAGTAATTTCATATTTTTTAAAAAAGTTCACAGAAAACTTAAGCTTCCAGGAAAATTTCTCACCTCACCCGACATTACCCATTAGGAATTTCGCTGCGTTATCGCTCAACTCGATAATTTGATTTACATATATTCATTCCAATGCAACCTGCTGAAACCGATGACGTCTGTTGGTAATCCTGTTTTCCAGGGAGGGATCAGTTCCGACAGATCACCCAGGTACGACCTTGAAAGGGGCCACAGAAAGAAAATTTTAAGAGATCTCTTTCCGGTGCCCGCAAAATGCCATCATAGATCAGTAAAGCAGAGCGGAAGGAAGAAATAAAGGCCAAACGATTTTCTTATTTGCATCGCCAAACATGGCAACAAAATAATAACTTTTTATCTCATTTTTCTCGAGATGGTGATTTGCGCACCTGATAAATAAGAATTCCTGATAGAGCGGAACGCAAAACAAACACACAATTGAGCATGAAATACAGTGCCCAGGAGAAGTTCTTGAATCGAGCAATTTTTAATGACTGGATGTTGCCTCCAAAGAGATAACTGTGAGGATACTCTGAAACATGCGGGATTGCACGTGCTGATAAGGGGTAAAGATTTTAAAACTGATACAAAATTTCAAGAAATTTGAGTAATTGAAAAAGAATGCGCGTTTGGGGGAGATTTGTGTTGCTCATTTTCGGATTGCACTTGAAAGATTACAAGTAATGCGGGAGGCATTTACAGCTTTCATAAGTGGTGTACAATTATGTGCAACCACCGGAAATATAAACATAATTCACGTTTTCTTTTAATTTTCTTATCAGAAGTAAATTTCTGAAGGTGTACCTGAGACATTTTTTTATCATTTCTTAGAGGAAGTATAAAAGAAGAAGATTCAGTAAAATCTCGAATATCAACTGTGAATGGGACCGTAGTCACCATGGTTAATCGAAAACTCGGTTAAAAGAGATTGATTTTAAATAATTTCCTTTCGACAAGATTTTCCAAAATTGCTTATTTGAAGATGTAAAAAGAAGTCCAACTACCACGAAGGGGAAAGTCGGGTAAGACGACGAAGAGTGTGAGATGACGAATTGGATTTTTCTCGAAAATTTCCCTAGATGAATGCCCCGATTCTGCATCATCAGAGACTTATAGCGACCAGCTACCCGTGTCACACCAAAAGATTCCACCTCGTTATTAGTGTGACTCACAGTACGCGGTACTGTGTTTTTGAAATGCTCCCGAGCAACTCTTGGTTGTTGCTTGTTAAGGGATATCGTTCACGGAGTAAATATTTTTGATTTATACATGTGATATTCGTAAAGAGCTAATCAAAACGTTTTCAATTGTGTATTATTTTAATTTTTCTTCTAATCTGATATCCTTCAATGTTTATTTGAAATAAAAAGGCGAAGTCGGGTAAGATTACGAATTAGGTGGAGGGTAAGATGACGAACTCTTCTGTGTTAATTTATGAGCTCGTTGTGTTACCTGACTGCCACTTGCCCTTCCTGCAACTCACTGGTACCCCAGTTTAAAATGAGCACCTCATTAAAAAAGGATATAGAGGAAAAAGAAGATGAACGAAAACTGTGACAGCTGAAGAAGGCTGAAGTTGATAAGACTAAATGCAATAAGCCTGCTAAGCAGTTTTAAATAGTTTTTTTGATAGCATATGGATGTTGAATTAAATTGCTATCTCTGTTCTTCATCTTACCCGACACCGTTCGTCATCTTACCCGCACATTCGGGTAAGATGACGAAAATGATTTTTTTTTTCCTAAAATGAAATTTTGGGGTCTCAAATTTAAAACAAAAATTTAAAAACATAGCACTTTAAAATAATGAGTTGAAGAAGATTTTGCCGAAACAATAATCCTCCAGCAACAAATATCGAGGTCAGGAAAAATTCACAAATCTTAAGGTCGCCCTCTGACCCGACTTTCCCCTATTATTATTTTAACAAACTCTTTTTTTTAGTTAGCAAACTTCTTACACGCATATTTTGAAACATTAATTAGTTTTAATAACAGGAATCGTGAATGTTACTGATTTGCGCTGTATCCTTTGCATTTTCTAAATAAATAATTCTTTAAATGTATTGTTTTAAAGAATATTTTCCCCCGCTCAGCAACGTGACACTTTCCGACTCATTTGCAGGGCCATTTTTTCATGAAAATGCGTGAAATGTCCTCCCATCGTTATTGAAGTTATTAAGAATGGAACCGAGTTTTTATTTTTTTTATCTAAATAACTTCTTGGGTTATAAAAGCTCACTTCGCTCCTATAGATTTGCATCAGGAAAATCCGCGAAAATCGACTCCAATGCTAACTTGGACTCTCTTTTCCGAAAAATGTTTTACTGTAGGTTATTGTCAAAAAATTCGACTTCAAAATTTTGATGAATCTTCGTGTTTTCGACCTCTCTGAGTAATCCCTCGCCCCCCCAAAAAAGAAATCGAAATTAAGTCTTTCTTTTGGTGATCACAATAACTCAAAAACGAAACGAGGTGTATAAATGGAATTTGGTCTATCTTCTTTAGACAAAAATTATAGATCTGCATCAAATTTTGGACGAAATGCGTGTGAACAAGTTAACTCAGTTCTGCAAGGCGATAGATGAATAAAATTTTTCGTATGGTTTCATTGCCAGAATCGTAGATCTGTTCCAATTTTGGACCAATTCCGTCCAAAGCTTGATCGTCTGTCGGTTTGTCTTTTCGCTTAGGTTAGGTTTAGTAGAAAGGTATGTTTGAGACGTATGTTTTCTATAAAGCCACTTTGACTCCAATTGAGGATACTAAATTTGAGAACTTATTCTCGAATCGAGGACTACACATGAGGATCGGCCTCACCGCCCACTCTATAAAGATCGTCTTTCCGTTCGTATTTGAACGCGATGACTCAAAAACTCAAGAAGAGAGATAAATGAAATTTGGTGTCTCGCCTTTACACCGAAATTTTAGACTAGTATAAAATTTTCGACTTAATCGTTCAACAGGATGAGGTACTGTTCAAAATGCATATTCGATTCTCTTCACTACACGGAAAACTAAATACAAAACGTGTTGTTTTGTGCAAATATACAAAAAAGTCCAGAGTAAAACACCCCTGCTGGTTTATTAATCGAATTCTGAATACTCATCGTTTGTTTCCCGTCATACAAGTTGGAAATATGAACCAGACAAGGACAACGTTGGCATCATATTGTTGCGAAGCTGTAAAGTTGTTTCCCTAACATGCTAATCTTATGGCAAGAAAGAGAGTTTTACAGAGATTTTACTTGGAGCCAAGCCATTGAACTCCGACCTTGGCGACCATTTTGCCGACTTGACAACAAATCTGGTGACTCTGGCGAGAAAACGAGATTTCTGGAAAATTCATGAATGGTGGTCCTATCTATACTAGGAGCTGAAATATCCAGAACCTTCGAGAGATTACTATGTGACGTCACTGTTGGAAAAAGGTATAAAAAGCAAGCTCTCAAACGAAGAGTGAAGGCTGGTGATCTAATATAAGCCGAACGCTATTGAAAGTGCTGCGACTGAGATTTATTGTTTATCTGAGTTGTGAATTTATACAAGCTCTGTTTAGTTTTATAACCTGTGCTTAGTGTTTTGATAAAATCTTCGTGAAATAAGGCTTTATTTTTTTATTCTGCTTGTTGGATTACATCCACGTACACCCACCGGACGATTTTTGTAACAATACATATGGATGCCCAGTTTTTAAAATCTCGAGAGACTCGAGAGAGATTTTGATACAGATACATTTCGGACCTCTTCCTTTTGACCGATTTAATGCGAAATTTGATATACTATTTCTAAAATTTTTGTGTCAAGGCCACATACTAGATTAGATGTACATAACCCATTGCGTTTATGAGTTTAACCCTTTCGCGTTCATTGGTTTCGCAGTGAAGCCATACATTGAGCATTTTTTTACTGCGCATGGGCGAAACGTGGCGTAATTTTTCTTTCGTAACTTAAGAGCCAGATATATAGGCCAACTTATATAAAAATTCCTGTTCAATACCGTTAGCATTTACAAAGGTATCGGCATTGCGAGAGCTGAATTGCTTTTGATCTCTAAGAGCAACAAAATGAGGAGGGTTCTTGCACAAATTGATATTTTTTAAAATTGAATCTTCCAAAGTAATATTAAATTTTATGAAGGTTGGATATCCTGAATACTCACATATACTTTAAATTAAATACATAATTTAAATTGCATTCCGATGATACCTTATAAGGACGAAAAATATCCCGTTACCGTTCATTGTTTTCGCTGAGAAACCAAAAATTTCTTGAAAATAAAAAATGCTAATTTTTTTTCCTTTACATATTTATGATCAACTACATGTCTAATACTCTTTTTTGAAATAAATTCGGTAATTTTCAAAACGAAACATGTTGTGAACTGGAAAGGTTTAACGCGTTCACATACGCAGACATCTTACATATCCACAGACAGTTAATCCGTTGACGTATTTGGACTAGAATTTGATGCAGATCTTCTAATAAAACTACATCTCAAATTGCACCTGTCTAGAGTTTTGTATTATCGTGTTCACAGACAGACAAACATAATTCCGAAAATGGTCTTCGGGGAGCTCTAAAACATGGAGATTTGTCAGTGTGTCAAGTTCGAAGTTTTCGACTGTTACAGTACATGCTCTTTGTAAACGAGAGAGTAAAAATTATGCTTTCCATTTCATACAGCCTCAATTTAAAATGGGCATATTACAGTACTACCCCGGTTAACCGTACTAAAGGGGAGGCAGGCGTTTCGGATAACGATTTTTTCGGTTAAGCCAGTGGTCGTCAACCTGGTCCCTACCGCCCACTAGTGGGCGTTCCAGCTTTCATGGTTGGCAGTAACAACTTACTATTTAACTATAGTAAGTTGTTTTATAAAGATTTATTCTGCCAAACTTAGCGAAAATCCGACCATAAAGTACTTGTAACTTAATTGTTATTATATGCTTTAACTTGCTGTAACTCTGCTTTATAAATTTTATAAAGTAAAGTTACTTCCGTACTTTATAAATCACCATTACTGTGGAACCGGTGGGCTGTAGGTATACAACTGTTGAAGACCCCTGGGTAAAGCCATGAGCATCTCTTACTATTTTATATCTAATTACAGTCTATAATTCTGAAATGTTTTGAGTGCAAAACAAATACAAAACTCTCTTTACAGGCTACAGTTATATTCTTTATTAAAATTACATCTACAAGTAGGGCGGTCACCTCCCTGCTAACCATGGCCCAGCGCGCTCTCGCTTTCGCAATTATTCCTGTGCAGTACATTGCATTTTTCCTGGATTTGCTATTTCGGATTACCCGGGTTTTAGTTAACCCGAGTTGGGTTAAACAGGGTTTCACTGTAATACAAAAAGCATTTCCAAGTACAGTTTCAAACAATACTTTTAATTTTCCTATTGTAGGACACGTATTATTATTACAACAATATAAGTATATTCACACTCTGTTAAAAATAATCATTATCGTGTCAATAATTTTAAAACATAGTTTCAATTACTTATTGTTAACACTTTGGTATCCAACAAAGAAATATTTCATCATTTTGAGTAAAGACGGTGTTTGCGAAGGTTGCGAAGTGATTTATTTTATACAGTTTTCGATTATTTTCTGCTTTCTTAGATTATTTTTTGACGCCATGGATAATTATTTCTCCAAAGGTGTTATCTTTGCTTGCCTTCTGATGTTACTGGTTTTGGATTTAAATCGTGACGGTTTGACTCGCACCATCTGTGCAGTTGCGATTCTTGTTGGTGTTTGGGTTGCGGATTACTTGGCGCATAAGATTAAGTGCCAGTGTGAGCTTATTGATATTGAGTTAGAAATGTCGGAAGTTATGGATAATGTTGATGATTTGCAAAATGCTATTTACGAATTGCAGACGACGCCAAAATGCGATTGGCCTAAAATACTGAAGGGTATGATCCGTGATTTTAAGATCGCCAAAGAGGCCCGAAAGAGGGCAAGAAAAACTTATTATGAAAATACGTTAGGAATATTTATCGCGAGACGCTTCTGGAAATATGACGACTTTCTGTTTTAATTTTTCCAGAGTTCATTTAAATCAGAAATGAAACGTTTATTAAAATATTAACATTTCTTTATTTAACAGGACTTGAAATATGGATCAGCCAACATGAACTCTCTAATAGCATCTCGAAAAATTATGAAGCCTAAAAATAAACAATTCTATCCAATGCAATATTGCTAAAAAACCAATAATGTGTCAACAACTGAATAACTATCCATACTTCATTATTAAACATGAATGGATATAAAAAATGAGTCTTCTAATATCTTCTTCTAGAAAAATTAACTAGCCGAAGGATAAACAAATGTATTCAGAATTCATTATTAAAGAGGACTGTATCTATGGATCCTCAACCATGAATCTTCTCGAAAAATCATGAAGCCTAAAAATAAACAATTCTATTCAATGCAATATTGCTAAAAAAACAATAATGTATCAACAACTGAATAACTATCCATACTTCATTATTAAACATTACTGGATATAAAGCATGAGTCTTCTAATATCTTCTTCTAGATAAATTAACTAGCCGACGAAGAATAAACAAATGTATCCAGAATTCATTATTAAAGAGGACTGTAGTTATGGATCATCAGCCATGATTCTTCTAGAAAAATTATGAATCCAAAAGATAAATAGTTCTTTCCACAATTAAACAAGTCTAGAGCTATGATTTATCAAAACTGGGCCGTCAAGGAGCATCTTCTAAGAAAATTAAGAAGCCAAAAGACAAACAATTCCATCAAATGCAATAGTTTTTAAGAAAACGATAATGGAAAGAAAACCGAACGATGGTCTATGTTTAGCATTTGAATAAGATACCAAAAAAAGATGTGATATGTGAAATTTCAGATTTCAAAAAATATACTTTACAGGCAAACACTATTCAAAATATGTATTGTAAAAAATTAAAATGTAATGTTCTGAATGTATTGATCTAATATTTTTGTCTGACTTGAAATGGAGTTTCGAAACGATTATCGCAACGCTTTTGCTTCAAAGAATATAACAGCATAGAGAGAAAAATACTCAATCCTTGTTAGCATTTTCAATGAAGAGGAACGTCTTGTGGAAAAAAGAATCCACTTGTCAAAATCAAATTTGAACCGACGAAAAGTTGCATCGATGCATATGAAAAATTCTATTAGTAAAAAAATGAAAATCATTTTGTTTCCCAGACCAAAGTGAATTATCTTCAAACCAAAAAGTGAAAAAAAATTGATGATGCAAATTTTACAAGTCGAAAGAAGCATTTTACACTAAAATATTAAAAAGTACTCCAAATTTTTAATTAAGAATATAGTACTTAAAATTGTCAAGCAGATATTTTTCCAATAGGTTTATCACGGTGAAAGAAACAAGATTCCTATTTCAGAAAAGAAATAAGTCTGAAATGGCAAATAGTACTTCACGCAACGAATAGAAATAAGTATAATGTTGCACTTAGTAGATACTCAGATATTTGTTACGGATCTGAAAAAAGAATCAGTTAAGTCAACGATTATTTAAAATAAAACAAATTCATACAAAAGCTACTATGATAAGCCAGTAAAGGTGACTGGGTATGAAATTTCTTTGAATAGTGAAGATAATCATATTATCGAAAAGCACTGAAATATCGTCATCCGTTATTGTGATACTTTTTCGAGTATAATGCTTATTCAGAACGGATGTTGGTTTGGAACTTCTTCAGGAGCATCCACTCGTACGGCGCAAGATTCTCTTCGCTTCCGACGGATAATTATTCAGTGTCGGAGGACGGTTTGCATTTTTTGATGCAGCCTCTTCTCCTGCAACTTTCCAGTTGGATACATATTTGTGGAATTTCATCATGAATATTGATCGATAAAAGGCAGATGATGGTTCAAAACTGCACAGTGGCACTATCCACTTAAAACGAGTAAGATCCACTTCTCTCCCCACCAGTACTTATCGAGAGTCCTGAGAATTGTGTGAGACTCTTGATACAGCATCGTCTTCTGCAACTCCCCAGTTGGACATATATTTGTGGAACGTCTTCGTGAATATTGGTTGATAAAAGGACCCTGTGAATGGACTATATCTGCTAAATAATGGGTGCCATGCCTATCGGGAAAGTCTGAAACCTCACTGACAATATTTTCTTCAGCAAGTAGAACATGAAGATTCTTCAGAAGACCTAGAAGCATTGTTTTCATTAGCCATTTAACGTCTTCGTGAATATTGGTTGATAAGTGGACCCTGTGAATGGACTATGTCTGCTAACTGATGGGTGCCATGCCTATCGGGAAAGTCTGAAACCTCACTGACAATATTTTCTGCAGCAAGTAGAACATGAAGATTCTTCAGAAGACCTAGAAGCATTGTTTTCATTAGCCATTTAACGTCTTCGTGAATATTGGTTGATAAGTGGACCCTGTGAATGGACTATGTCTGCTAACTGATGGGTGCCATGCCTATCTGGAAAGTCTGAAATCTCACTGACAATATTTTCTGCTGCAAGTAGAACATGAAGATTCTTCAGAAGACCTAGAAGCACTGTTTTCATTAGCCATTTAACGTCTTCGTGAATATTGGTTGATAAGTGGACCCTGTGAATGGACTATGTCTGCTAACTGATGGGTGCCATGCCTATCGGGAAAGTCTGAAACCTCACTGACAATATTTCCTGCAGCAAGTAGAACATGAAGTCTCTTCAGACCTAGAGGCATTGTTTTCATTGGCCACTTCGGTAGACAAATCTCGTCCTATACTTACCTACTCTTCTGACTAATGGCTATTAGAAGACAAAAAACACGTTGAGAACTTTCAGGAACTGTATAATTTTCTGTAGTAGAAGTGTTATGTATCATGGCAGTATCTAAACAGGAAAGCAGCAGTATTATTTTTGTTAATTTCATTTTCGCACAATACCACAATATTTATTGCTTTTGTCTCGGTTACACTATATATTTGAAAAATGTTCATGTTTTGTGCGACATCTTGATTTGATGCATTTCTAAGTTTTTATGTTTCTATGAAATTCAATAAAATTTTAAGTTGGCTCATTCGAGTCTATCTCAATGAATGATTTGTGAGTTTATTACGAAATTTTTATATTTATATTCATAATACATGCATGTTTGTTCCTTTTTCTATCAAAATTACTGCAATTCTTCGAAAAAAAAATTAGGTTTAGTTAAATTTTGAAATCAGACATACGTTTAAGGCATCTATCATAAGGTAGCTTTTTAAATATTGTTTTTAATCAAAATGAAAATGATGATTTAGAATGTTAATAAAATAACTTTTAAATATCTGGTACCAGTTGTGTTTTCAAAACAGGAACCTTAGAAAAAGGGGGAATTTATGAATCATCATCTAATTAAAAATAATTAAATCTTACAAATTTACAGATAGCGCTTATTTGTCCAACTCTGCTTATTAACAAGTATTTAAATCTAAAACTGTCTTAAGTCATAAACTATAAAATAGAGGATAGCTCTCGTGTTATTTCACTGATTACAAACAAAAACATTCAAAGAATTTTTCTAATAGGAAAAACTTTGAAGAAAAGAATATTTCATTTCTGGGGTTAAATTACTAGCTAAACTAACAAAATTTTTAAAGTATCGAATTATTTCATTTGTAAATAGAAGTAAGAAGTAAATATTTACCGACATATAAAAGTTACTTCTAGCTGGTGTTCATCAATGAATGCATGGAAAATTAATTTAAATAGAATAACATTCCGTTTTGAAATCACACGGCTATTTTGGTATGTACATCGTCATACCGAGTCATGGTCATATGACGAGGACGTCACCTGAGCTGGCATACTCCGTCTGGTTTAATTATTACATGGCCATGGTGGCTGTTGCGCGCAGCATTTTTTGAGCACCCGCTGCAGAACTCTTGCATCGATCTGAGAAGAAAAAAACAACTGATGATGGCGTGTTGCGTTCTGAAAGACGGAAATATTCCTGTTTTTATTTTGAAATAAATACATTTGATGAACCATTTGTAAATTATCTGTTAGGTAGGTGTGCTGTCCCTGTGTCCATTTGTGTTGTGAAGAAAATGTATGAAAGCTTTCCAAATGTGAACTATGTAGTAATTCAGTCAGGCCTCTTGCCTTATCTCAAAATAAACATGCTGAAACAAAAATATTGCTTTTAGCTTCGAATTTAAGCTGGTCGCCATAGTGGGTCGTCGTTGGAATCGGATTTTGATATTAAGTCACTTGGAGTTGTTATGCGCTAAGTTGTCTGGCGAAAATTCCAGATCATTTGTGAAGGCTGTCCGTGCTCTATTTCACAAGGAAGCTCTGAGAGTTCGATGTTGTGCCTCATTTAGCAGACCCTGTGGTCCATCACGCACAAGTTAAGCATGCGAACTTCAAAAGAGGCGCAATGGTCAGATGAATGACGACTACGGTCGATTCCACCAGACAATAAACAGGTAATGATCCGAAAAGGGAGAGGAGGAAAAAATCAGGTAAGCTTTTTCTCCCGACTTCAAGGTGATGATGTCACCTTTTGCGTGTGGTCAACCACGGAGTGGGCGCCCCTAAATTCTGTCATTTACCCCTAGTTACTCCCTCTGCGAGTATTCAGAGTCTTATCGCCCTCAGAATCAGAGAACGGAGTAAGGCGGTGACATCCCCCTGCGTGAAAACTGCTAAACCTTGAAAGACAGATGTCAACACAAAGGGCAGTGCTGACCCCCGACTTTCGCCTATAGTGACATTTGCAGGGTTTCTTTTCGACTAATTGGGTCCAGAAGTTGATCCAGTGATGCAAGTTTGATCAAAGGCCACATATCAAATTTCATTTATCTAAAGCCCCGGACCCACGATCAGATAAACCACAGATTTCGTCTGCGGTGCCCACCATGGGAACAGGTAGGCTCGATGTCGCCCGGAGTCTTGTAAGGGCATCTGTGGTTTCCCGCGTTGAGGCGGTGAAAAGCTCAAACATCAAAGACGCGAGAAGGAAGCGACACGATCCGTTCCCTTGGCCTGTTGTAGCCTGTGCTCTGTTCTCGCGTCATAGTTTTTTAGCAGTTTCAAATGCATACTTTTAATGATGATAACTACATTTTTATTGATAAATTTTCATTTTATAATTGCTACGTTATGCAACTGTATAATCAGTATATTTAATTTACATCTTAATAAATAATAATTAAGATTTCGAAATTTGCATATGGTAAATCAAAATTTAATTAATATCGAATAAAAGGAAGCTGCAAATAACTTTTTCTTTCCAAAATTGCTTTCTGTATTACTACTGAACACATCACGATTATTTTCTAATAACATTAGTGAGGCATAAAGCACTAAAAGGAATTATGTTCATGCTAAATACTGAAGTAATATGAAGTGGGAATGCAAAAACAAATTTTATATTTAATATTAAATTTTCAAATCAGCATACTATCTATGCCTCTTTTCATTGAAGAAGCAAAGTGTTATAAACCATTTTGTCTCGTCATTTTATAAGTTTTAAAAAATTCTTGAGGCATGAACTCATGCAACAAAGAAAAAAAATGCTCCAAGCAATTTTTATCAGCATATTTTTAAATTGAAGATTAATAAGAAATCAAACTCATTCTGAGACTTTTTCAGATTATTGTACTATACGTTAAAGAACCAGATAGCTTTTTTTTAAATAATCCATTATAAGTTTAAAATACCTTTCTCATACACTAAGAAAATCGCCAAACTTAAAAAATCTCGTAGATAAATTATAATAGAACATGAACCTGATTTTAATAAAAACGAGCAAATGGTCAAATACAAGCACATAAAACATCAACATGATGCTTTAAGGATTGATTAGAATTAAAATTATATATTAATTCTAAACGGTAAATTATTTTTTAAGTTTGATGAAATGCTACATGTTTATTAAATACCTTGTAAAGCGACAAAACTTAAATTTATAAAAATTTTATACTCATTGCATCGAAAGAAAGTGATTATGACTTCTTATAAACTATATGTCAAGGTCAAATGTTATTTAGTTCTTCATGTTTCATATATATAGAGAGGCGTAATAATATTAAATAAGCCATTGAAGAAATTCAGGGAATTGAACTTACCAATAATTCTTGACTCTCTTTTCAAGACAGATAATTAACATTTTTATTTTAGTTTAAAAAATGAAAACGCAAGAAATCGAGAAATACAGAAATTCATTTTAAGAACAAATTTTTTAAGATAATAAATATTTAAAAATATATTGTCATCAAAAAACGTCAGTTGTTAAGATTTAAATAGTCTATTAATTTCTTCTTATTTTTACATGAAAATTGTGTTGGATATTAAATAGGGAATGCTTTAATAGCAACACTTCAGATGCATTGTTATAACAAAAATTTCATTTCTTTTACTCCATATCCTATTTTTATTGAATTAAATATAAGGAAATAAATTGGTAGTCACAATCTTTGCAAATATAACAAATGAGAATAGAACACTGACTAACACATTTACTCTTTCTGTTGAATATGAATTTAAAGAAGCAAATTTTTTTTCACATTTCG